>JAFMSR010000011.1:2775998-2790465 GCA_022818135.1 Saxidomus purpurata
TATGTATTTAAATTTGATCCAGAATTCAGCATATACACTCCGTCTACATTTCATAATAACCAACTGACTTAGGTTTTGCCAACGATGACACAGTTTCAAAATTAACTCAGAGTTAAAGGTCCAATACTAACGAAAGCGAAAATTCAAATATACTTTAAAAAACACATAAATAAGTTATTTTTAATAAAAAATAAAAGTTGGTATGTAGAAATTCCAAATAAACTCCAGTGCATGTACAATTATTTTTCTATGCATTATGAACAAAGTTAAAAAGACCTGGGTAGTCATTTTGTCGAATCGAGATTTCAACATAATATACATTCTTTTGTCCGTGTTCCAAACACTTTCTGTAAATGTTAACCTGCAAATCTTCATTATTTAGTGTCTTGCATAAGGTAATGTAATTGCCATTGAAATAGCTGTCACTTAATTTTCGCTTAGTAGTGGACCTTTAACGAAACTGTAGTACACATTTTAAATATCTTCACTGATTTTGTTGATGTTTAACGGCCGTTTGAACAGTAGGTTGGTCATCTTCACAGACCGTCAGTTTACGTAACCATTGTTTCTTGGGTAGAACCAGTACTAGATCCCTATCCCCCGTAGGAAACTACCAACTTTCTCACATAAGGATACTTGGTCGGTGGCAGGGCTAGGACCCATAATCCTCAATTCCAGAGAGGTTACAATGATTTCAATGATGTCAGCTACTCTAAGCACACAAACACGGAAGCAGACGAGTGTCAAATTCGGCGTTAAAGGGTTAAAGATGTAAATCTAAGCGTAGACGGACAGGCAACAAGCAGACAGACAACCACAATACCTATTTTGATTATGTCGTGCTCATGTTTCATGCATGTAAATAGATACGTTGATTCAAAGAGACTTAGTTGGCCGTTCCTGTATTTGGTGCAACAGTAATAGAAGAGAATGTCAAAATTAGTACGAGTTTCAGGAGACACTGTCAAATGGCCCCGTAGTTATGAGTCATGTCACCACTTTTTATTATCATTTATGCAGCATGGAACAGATACTTATGTGTGGTTACTGCATCGGAAAAAACGTTAGACGAATGAACGAAATATATGAATCGTGTAACAAGTAAGTTTATTAATTTGAAAAAAGAGCAAAGAATCGCATTACATGTAACAATAATAATCAATTCATTTACATGAAATTTACACTGATTATAAATAAGATAAGAAAATACGAAAAAGTAGCGGCACATTTGAAACAATAATGTATGACGTAGCATGTGCTGGAATAACACCTGAAGTAAATCTCAAGAAGCAAGGCGACTACATAATATCACATTTATACACACATCAACCTGATAAACAACAATTCAGTTTCATTAAAGTACCAGGATCACTTTGAATTAACTGATATAATAAAATACAATTTCTGATATGATAATGATAGAACCATATTCTATCTACTCGAAAGATCCCAGAAAGCCTTTCTTAGTTTTAGCAATATGATTGAAAAAACTTCGATATATTTCTAACACGCATTTGTCGACTAAAACAAGGTCTTTTAGCAAGGTCTTTCAAAGACCTTGATTAAAAAGAAAAGTTAGGACTGTTTTTTTGCACAAAGAAAGGTCAATTCCGCCGGTAAGACATCTTTCTTCAAGTTGGTAAAATAAGAGCTACATTTACTTGTAATTGTGCTCCTGGGACTTTAAACATCTTAGATCAACAAAGAAAAATGTCAACGTTGAACGGAAGTGTTTTAAATACGCAAGAAGTGCAAACAATGATCCTATTCATACCTTCAAGTTTTAATGAGGACACCGGGGCATACCCTTATAACCAGTATAATATGTTTAATGGTTTTATGTTTTTCTAGAAAGCATGCAATATATTATCTAAGAATTGTTAATTAATTTTCCAAATAATAAGGTTCATTGTTTGCCATCACTTTATTTTCAATGAAATCAATTCAATTTTTCATGACAAAACTATAAATTTGTAGCATTTCTGTTGATTTTATAAAACCAAAGTTTCAAATGGAAAAAAGAAACGCATGGTAAATCTGCGTTGCGATATGAAGGATCTATCACTCATAAGCAAATTAAAAACAATGTCATCAGTTTATGACCCATCTGAACATATGTAAACCTTACCAGAAATGATGGAAATAACAGTTCAATATAAACAGTGGAATGTGTATCCGCTAGGAGTAACACAATATTACATTGTTTGTTACTCTGCGTTTCTTTTTTCTTTCAGTATACTAATTACGTTTTCACCGGATTATACAAATTGTATGCATTTTTTTTAGATTGTTTATAGTCCCGGTTGACCGTGGGATTCCTCCCCTGGTGAAGTCTCCAATACCCCAGTATGACTCCCATGCATACTGGTACCTAACACAATTAGAAAATATAGTTTTGTTTAACCTGACTGCAATACCCAGTCAGTTTTGTCCAAAGATTATGATAATTAAGCAAAATTGTGTAAAAATGCCAGTGACCAAAATATAGGTATGCGAGCTTGCAGACCAGACACGCGTTTCCAGTGTACATTGGTGCTTGAACCACTTTGCCTCGTGGTTTCTTTATTTGGTGTTATAACAGAGTAGACGAGAGTTTGTTTGTAGAAGAATCGAATAGTCATACAAATCAAATGATATAATCATGTTGCGTATCACATGTGTTGCTTTACAAAAGCAACACCGTTTTAATGAAGGAAATAAAAAAGATATATTTTTTGAAATGACAACTTTTGAATGGAGCTAAAGTCGTCATACATTCAGATAACGTACACGCAAACACATTGTGAATTAGTTAGTATTAGTACAGACATAATTTCCTTCTCACAGTCAATACAACCGAATCAGACACCGATACAATGTTAATTGTTTTTAGAACAGTTTTACAAGTGCTCTTCAAGATTACGTATAACTTGAACTTTCTCTTTTAGTAGCGGCAAAGGAATCGTAGAGGGGATTTTCTGTCGCTACGACTTTGTCACTTGAAATGCTATCTCTGTCTCGTAGTTCTACGAACGTTGGTGAATCGTCATAAACAGGTCCGGCATCGCCTCCTCTAGAGCTCTTTCGAGTTCTGTAATAACATTTTATTTGTTAATTAGTGTTATAAAGGCATCTTTCTTAAGCACTGTACTGTCACTTATTATGAAAATAATTTATTTACTCTATTAATAATAGCTAGAAAATAAAACAAGTGATACTTCAACTAAGCACGCACGCACGTTCACAGACAGCCACACGCACACAAGGCGCGATCACACACGAAATCGAACATAACATCAATGCCCTACATTGTATAACCATCATATAGCTTAAGATTTTTTTAAAAGCTTTAGACTACCTTCACTGTCAAGTCAAGGCAAGTGATCTAAAGAAATGAAATATTTATCCAGATGATTGTCTTAGAATCTCTTTACTATGTAACAATCAAATGATATACTTGATTTGAAATTTGAAAGAACAATTTCAATACTAGTATGTGGTTCTGGACAGCATATATCTTTATGCGCAAATATTTTGAAGCTTTTAGATATTTAGAAATTTAATTATCATATTTGCTTTAAAAGTAGGGTTTTACAAAGCTCCTGGTAACGGTATTTCTGTTTCAAATGTTTAAAATGGTTGAAGCAATGGTTGCATGGAACTGGCAGGTAAAGATAGACTAATTTCATCATTCGACTAACTACAGAATATTGTGATATATGCATTAGAAGTTCAGAACGAATCAGGAATCATGATGTTGAAACGTTGTATATGTAATATGTACATTGTATGTATGATGCAAAAGTGTTTTGTTTTGTTTATCATAGTGTCAACCATACTGAACGGGACAATCATTTCTGACTTATGATATACCTTCTTTTCTGAGCACATTTACCTCCCTTTTATTATTCTTTAATACTAGGCGTCAGGTAGGTAGGCATACGGTAGCCATTATTGAACTAGCTGGCGGCTCACCAGCCTAACATATTAGAACGGACCTTTGCTGAGATTTGAACTTTCGTTCCCAAGACGGAAGCATAAACCACTAGATAAAGGGCAACAGTTGTGAAATGGATTAAATAAATTATCTTTAAACCAAATGCAACAGAAACCATTAGCAAGACACATATACTTCCACATTGCCTCTCTGTGTCTCCCTCTCTCTCTTCTTTCGAGGATGATTCTATGTGAAGTGAATCTCGAGAGCTATTTATATAATTTATAGAGAGTAAATAAATTTGTATAAATTGAATATAAGACATACCTGTAACATTTACAACCAACACCAATAGCAACAATAACCACTACACCAACGACAACACCAACGACTACCATCTTGTTTTTCTCAATCCAGGAAGTCTGGAACAGATGAATAACGAAATGGTTTAATCGCTGATCCCGATTCTAAGTAATATAAATATTTCAATCCAGCACTGGCCAAGAGTGCAGAAAATAGTTTCATTTTGGAAATTCTGCTCTATGCGTTATGTATTTCTAAAAACATCTGTAGCATCTTTTCCGACAAAATATGTTTGTGTTTTGTTGCACTAAAATGCATGACTTCTCAGTCTAATTTCATCGTATCATGAAATGTTGACTTTAAACAAATAAAATGACAGTTTGAAGTACCTCTGCTGCATTCTTTCCATTTTGTTTAACCTCCAACGGAAAAAGAGATTTAAGCTTTTCAGGTGACAATGAATTAAATGCTTTGGCAATTTGTTCATTTGATAAATCTTCACCATCGCACTGCGCATGGAATTCTGCCGTGAATCCACTATAAAACGAGAAAAGCATGCAAATGTATGATCACAAAAGTACACTAAAGTATATGCTGTATACATGTAAATCTTATTTTATTAAGCAAAATAATATCGTTGGCATGTACATTGAGTTCGTATTATGTGTTACTGCACACTGTACCGATTTTTATTTGTTTTCTATCTTCTTAAATTTTAAAGTTTAACATTATATATGTCTACCGTTGGTTTGAAATCTATAACAAAATCGATTCAATATTAAAATACAGGACACTTGAAAATGACGAAAAAATAAAATAAAAAGATAAGTATTACTCGTAATATCAGGATGTAGGAGAGGTTAAACATAAAGCAAATATTAAACTTCCTTACGCCTTTTTGTTTGTGTTAATGAGGGTGACATTGATATTTTTACTATCTGTACATGTAAAGATCTCCAACATTTCTTTTATTCCGTCTGTAATGTTTTTGTAATCTGTAGGTTTTACTTCCTGTACAAACTCCACTGTGAATACCTCTGGAAATAAGAAAATAGCGAACGATTCTTGTGTTAGTTGTTGAACCGTTCTCAAAAAACAAGAAACAAAACCATGTGTAAACAAAACCATGTATAAACAATAACAATTAATAAAAAGGTAAAACGTAATGTTTTATTAAAATTATTCATACTTATTAATACAAATTCAAATCTGCTGAAACATTTAATCAAAAGATTGTAGTAAATATACAAACCGTATATTGCTGTGGTTGTAGAACTGCGTGGTTTTACAGTTGTTGCTGTTGAAGAAAGTGCTGTTGAACTCATTGTGCTGAATTTCGAATTTAACGTAGTAGTTGATTTAGCATTTGTCAGTGCTACTGTAGATGTAATAGGTGCAATAGTTGTACCATAATGTTTAACGGAAGTAGCATTTGTGGGCGTAATTGACGTTATCCCTGGTGTAGATTTTACCATTGTCGCAGTTGACGTTGTTGGTTGCGATGTAGTTCCAGCTGAAACTCTTGTAGACGCAGATAAGTGCATGCTTGAAGTCATATTAGTATCTGAATGTGGTATTGTAGACATCTCAATGGAAGACGTCTCCGTGTTAAAAGTTGTGTTTGCATGGACAGGGTGTGTTGACAAATGTACTGGTTTGTTACTTTCAGAGATCGATATCTGCTTTAACTTTGTGCTACTAGTATATGGAGTTGTTTCGGTGCTCATATACGTATTTGTCTGATTCGTCGTCAAATTACCAACTTTAACAGCGCTGTCGGTCGTTACTGAGGCGTTATTTTGTAAAGTACTTTTATATGCTTTTGTCTGTGAAAAACGTGTCGTAACAGGCATCGATGCTGTAGTATAATCAAGTGTACATATAAAACTTCCATTAGTATTGCTGCATAAAGCACCATTGCCACACGGTGTAATACTGCCTTTACATTCATCTACGTCAATTTCGCAGTTGTTGCCTTCCCATCCTTTACTGCAGTTGCATCGAAATGAACCTAACTTGTTTTCACATGTTCCATTATTGATACACGGAGAGTTCTGGCATTCATCTAAATCTGTTTCACACTGCTTACCCGTCCAGCTTAATGGACAAATGCAGGAATAATTACCTTGAGCGTTAAGGCAAGATCCGCTATTGTTACAAGGCAAAGATTTGCATTCATCTATATCAGTTTCACAATGAGCTCCTGTCCAGTTAGGCGGACATGTACATGTATAACTGCCAGGACTGTTATTGCAAGTTCCGTTGTTCATACATGGTCTTCGAACGCATTCATCTTCATCGGTTTCACAATGTTCACCGGCCCAATTGTTCGGGCAGAAACATGTGTAACCGCCGTGTGTATTATTACAAGTTCCGTGGTGTTTACAAGGAGAAAAGTTGCATTCATTTATATCAGTTTCACAATGATCACCGGTCCATTCAGGAGGACATATACATGTGTAACTGCCTCGTGTGTTATTACAGGTTCCATTGTTTTCACAAGGAAAAGATGTGCATTCATCTATATCAGCTTCACATTGATTTCCAGTCCAGTTTAATTGGCATGTACATGCAAAACTGCCGTTGATGTTACTACAGTTCCCACTGTTCTTACATGGTGAAGACGTGCATTCATTTACATCCATTTCACAATTACTTCCGGTCCATGCAGCCGAACACAAACATGTATAATTACCAGGTTCGTTATTGCAAGTCCCATTATGTTGACAAGGTGCAGAGTCGCATTCATTTATATCAGTTTCGCAACTACTACCCGTCCAGTTGTGTGGACATGTGCATTTAAAACTGCCTGGACTATTATTGCAAACTCCGTTGTTTTTACAGGGAGATGTAGTGCATTCATTTACATCAACTTCACAATGATTTCCAGACCAATTTGATGGGCATGTACAGGTATAACTGCCTTGTGTGTTAAGACAAGTTCCATGGTGCTTACAAAAAGAAGTGTTGCACTCATTTATATCTGTTTCACAATGCCTGCCGGTCCATCCTTGGGGACATGTACATGTGTAACTGCCTTCTGTGTTATTACAAGTTCCGTTGTGCTTACAAGGAGAAGGGTTACATTCATTTATATCAGATTCACAAGTACTACCTGTCCAGTTGTGCGGACATGTACATATAAAGCTGCCCTGTGTATTATTACAAGTTCCATTGTGTTTACAAGGAGAAATGTTGCATTCATTTTTATCGGTTTCACAATGAGTTCCAAACCATTGAGGAGAACATGTACATGTATAACTGCCTTGTGTGTTATCGCATGATCCGTTATTTTTACAAGGAGAAGTGTTACATTCATTTATATCAGATTCACAAGTACTACCTGTCCAGTTATGCGGACATGTACATATATAGCTGCCTTGTGTGTTATTACATGTTCCGCTGTGCTTACAGGGTGCAGATTTGCATTCATTAACATCATTTTCGCAGTGATTTCCAGTCCAGTTTAATGGGCATGTACATGTATAACTGCCTTGTGTGTTAAGACAAGTGCCATGGTGCTTACAAGGAGAAGAGTTGCACTCATTTATATCGTTTTCACAATGATTGCCGGTCCATCCTTGGGGACATGTACATGTATAACTGCCTTCTGTGTTCTTACATGTTCCGTTGTTTGTACAGGGCGAAGATTTGCATTCATTAACATCATTTTCACAGTGATTTCCAGTCCAGTTTAATGGACATGTACATGCATAACTGCCTTGTGTGTTAAGACAAGTGCCATGGTGCTTACAAGGAGAAGGATTACACTCATTGATATCGTTTTCACAATAATTGCCGGTCCAACCTTGGGGACATGTACATGTATAACTGCCTTCTGAGTTCTTACATGTTCCGTTGTGTGTACAAGGAGAAGAGTTACATTCATTAACATCAACTTTACAGTTATTTCCAGACCAGTTTGACGGGCATGTACAGGTATAACTGCCATGTATGTTACTACATTTTCCACTGTTTTTACATGGTGAAGACAAGCATTCGTTTACATCCGTTTCACAATGACGTCCGGTCCAGTTGCGTGAGCATGTACATGTAAAGCTGCCTTGCGTGTTATTACAAATTCCATGGTGCTGACAAGGAGAAGGGTTGCATTCATTTATATCGGTTTCACAATGCTTGCCGGTCCATCCTTGGGGACATGTACATGTATAACTGCCTTCTGTGTTATTACAGGTTCCGTTGTTTTTACAGGGAGCCAAAGTGCATTCATTTACATCAACTTTGCAGTGATTTCCAGACCAGTTTGATGGACATGTACAAGTATAACTGCCTTGGGTATTTTTACATTTTCCACTGTTATGACATGGCGAATGCATGCACTCGTTTACATCTGTTTCACAACGACCTCCGGTCCAGTTACGTGGGCATGTACATGTAAAGCTGCCTTGTGTGTTATTACAAGTTCCGTTGTTTTTGCAAGGAGAAGTGTTACATTCATTAACATCAGTTTCACAAGTACTACCTGTCCAGTTATGCGGACATGTACATATATAACTGCCTTGCTTGTTAATACAAGTTCCATTGCTTTTGCAAGGAGAAGTGTTACATTCATTTACATCATTTTCACAAGTACTTCCTGTCCAGCTATGCGGACATGTACATGTAAAGCTGCCCTGTGTATTATTACAAGTTCCGTTGTGTTTACAGGTTATAGTCTCACATTCATTTACATCGTTTTCACAATGATGACCTTGCCAGTATTTTGGGCAATCGCAGTTGTAACTTCCGGGCGTATTTTTACACTTCCCTCCATGTAGGCAGATGCTGTTGTTATTGCATTCATTTATATCAGATGAGCAATTACTATCAGTCCAACCGTTTTGACAGTTGCACTTATATCCTCCGTTGATAAGTATACAACTTCCGTTGTTCTTGCAAGGATGCTTCGTACATTCATCTTTAATGCTACAGTTCTTTCCAGACCATCCATTATCACAAGAACAGAGGTAATTTCCGAACCTGTTCGCACAGTTTCCATGAACACATGGATGTAACTTCCCACAGGCATCAGTAGGATGATGACAACGACTTTTAGGATCCCAACCATCGACACAGTTACAGCGAAATCTCTGAGGGTATGGTAAATTAATACATGTCCCATTATTCGCACACGGATTTCTTGTGCATTCATTGTAATCCTTGTCACAGTGTCTTCCATCATAACCCGTGTAACAGGCGCATGTATAATTTCCACGTGTATTTTTACATGTTCCGTGAAGGCAAGGGTTGCTCTTGCACTCACCGATATCAGTATCACAGGTGTTTCCTGTCCAGCCATATTTACAGTTACAGTTGTAGCTACCAACCGTGTTGTTACATGAAATACTGCCGTTTGGATTACATATCTGAAAAGAGAAAAAGCATAATTATCATCCTACGCTGCCTGACCAGAATATCTTCAGAATAAAAATGAGCTGTTGATGAAAGTATGTTATTTTAACCATGATACCGATTCTTAGTTGTTCATATATGCATATGGAACATATAATATACATCGCTTCTGTACGGAATGAAGAATACACTTGATGGCTGTTCTAACGCAACTCTTTTTAAAACCGAATTTCTTGGTAATGGTTCACAGTGTTGATTTGAAATTATGCATGCAGTTATTTGGCCATATAAGACGTCCAAATATGACAAAATTATTCAACCAGCTGTGCACAATTCTTGCACTTTGCACTGGGAAATATTGGCGGGAAAGAATTATTGGTTATTTACTCATTCACCTTTTGTACATGCATGGGAACGCCGAAAAAAACCCACATAACTTACACACATTTGTTCAACTCAGAAACGCATTGCGCGAATGAATGTCCGCGAACGATGCTTCGCAGTCTGCATGTTTCAGACAGGCCAATATTTAAGACACGTATTAAAATTGATCGATTTTATTAATGTAATTTTTTGTAATTTACCAAAATTCATAATGCAAATATTTATTATTGTAGAAAAAAAACACTGTTATTCCTGATTTTGTATTTATATCAATCGTGTGCATTCTATCCTTTTTTCGAATAAATATCGCAATCATAAGTATTGGTGCTGTAGGCTTTTGAGTACCGTGATAGAGGATACGTACGGTGCTTTCTGAATTATAACCCTCTCAATAAATTCCACAGACAAAACACACAAAACATTTACACACAGAAATGCAAATGGTTCATTTAAATACAAATTAACAGTTACCTTTTCATACCATGTGTTTCGAACGTTAAACTGCAATTACGTTTTGTGACTTTTATTTTTACAGTGATGTTTTATTCTGTTCATGTTTTATACGTTTTCATCAATAAAATGTAAATTAATTTCAACGAAGTGAGTATGATGCCTTTAATTATTATTCTCTGAAATTTCAACGAAATCCATGCACAAATAAGCAAAATGAAATGCGTTTGAACGGATGCTGCGTTAGTAAAGCCTCTAAGTGTACTAGTATAAGTTTGAGCAAGTCTTCGTAACGGACACCTTATTGCAGAACTTAGTGGGCACTAAAACGTTAGCTGTTTCATAAGGTTCTATTTTTCCATTTTATTTATTTGAGCATGTATGCATTTAGAACAAGTATGCTTGCATTAAGATAGTTGATATTAGCAAAGCAGTACAACAGAATGTTCATAAAATATTTGAAAATCAAATAAATTATTTCCTCGAATGATTTAGTAAATATTGTTTTACATTGCTTTATTTAATGAGCTGTTTGTGTTTGTAAAACGTGTATTTATAGAATAAATTAAATTAACAATATATATATTTTTGTCCGAAAAGATGGATTGAATTGGTGAAAAATTTCTCTAAACGAATCAAAACAGTTTACCGTTTGAGTACCGTTATAAAATACATGTAGATACAGAAAGTGTTAATAAAACGCTTCCAATTTTAACAAAACAAAATTAGTGTAGTGGACCTTTTGCTTTTATATTCTATTTGGCAATATTTCAAACTACAGTCAGGAATAAATCCCTCGCGCACTGAAGGGTAAATGTATTTGCGTATATGGGTTACTTTTCTGTATTTTCATATACTCTACTCTTGACGAGTCATACTATCGGATCACAAATGGCATTTCTTGTCCAAAGAGTTATCTGCCCCTTGACTCAAATAACTTAGTTATTATGTTAATACTAAACATATCGACATAATATATTGGCAATAGGATAATCTTAGACACTCTGAAACAATGGGTATAAAATTTTCGAGATCATACCAACGTATTCCAAAGTAACAGTGTCCCACCTCTATTTGGTATCTAGGGGATAATGGGCAGACAGGCATTATGGTTTTTTTACATGATACAGTATGACGAATACAACCAATACCTAGCCGTGTCTTTCATAAAGCCGTAGCTGAATTTGTTTTGCTCGTTCAAGTTTGAAACAAAACCAGCTACAGTTAGTTGAATGATACAGCTATGCACTGATATGCTTAATACTGTAATCATGAGAAAAGCTACTTACCTCTACTCTTGATTTTTAATACGAAAACACCCGCCATTACACACCGACTATATGTTTAAACAACAGTCATGATATACATCGTACCTGCTTATGCTCAGTAGCAACCTTAATAACAGAATATCAAGTTCTACTTCATCACATTGTTCACCTGTCAATGAGACAGCGCTAACTAGTCTGAAGAATATGTTTTAGGGAAGGGGTGGGGAGAGATATAAACTAATAAAAAGAAATAAGCTTTCGGTGCACACTTCATAATATTACATGTATAACAAAAATATACAAAAGATGCTTGATAAATGATCCATGCTCAGGTTTTATACCATTTATCGGTCTTTAATGCTTAAGACACTTTCAGTAGTAGTCAAAGAAATTTCCACAATCTGACACCACAAACATTTTTGCTGCACGGAGAAATGCCTAAAACAATTTAAATGTGAAGAAAATAAGGAAACCCCATGACAGTTTTCAACCAATGTTCGATAAATGCAGTATCCGTGATTTTCAACCAATGTTCGACAATGCAGTATGAATTATAAAATATTGTATATACCGGTATTCTAATCGTTTTGTACAGTATATCTTATATGGTTGCATGATTCTGCAAATGTTACTCTCGGGTGGTAATTTTAGCTTCTTTGACACAAACAGAACATCGGAAGGTAAAATAGGTTAACTGTTTTTCTGTGTGTCCATAAAACTATAGACGGTTACCGCCATAGCGCATTGGTGAACGTAAAACGCAGGGGAAACTATAAATCCCTTGCTCGAATCCAGCTATTTTTCTTCTTTTCTTTTTCTTTTTAAAGGATTATAGGTTATTCTAACACGACCAGCGAATAACCTTCATACATGTAGAACAAAATCTATTCGGGTTATTCTGCAATAAACCGACCCTGAATGACGCTGCACGCGCATAGTGTTTCGGCTGTTCAATAGAGGATCTTACATGGCATACTGTGGATGACTTGTGGCAAAGCAGGGGATCCGATGGATTTACTGTTTTGTTGTTATTATTTTTGTTTACACAGTGACGTCATTAATCAAGAGAAACTGTGACGTCATTTATCTATACCCGTTACTAATAGTTTTCGTAACTTGAACCGTTATTGCGTATCCTGAAATTTCGAACCATTTCTATAAATGAAATTCCTGTTATATTTACTCGAAAATTATTAAAGTTTGTTCCTTTCTTATGAGACTAGTATACGTTGATGAAAAATCTGAAACACCGCGTACAATACATCTTTCATGAATGAAAGTCACATTGAAGTGTTCGCGGGAGGAAACTTCAACGGCAAAATCTAGGTGCGTAGCACGCAAGTGTAAATTACGTTCGATGAAAATAGTTCTCTCATTTTCTTCAAATATTGTTTCAAATAAGTCGTGTTAGAATCGAAATAATAAGTATCCAAGTTTGGTTTATGGTGGAATAACGATCATTTGTCGTTCTTATGCGTAATAATATATCACTCAGGCCTTCGGCCTTCGTGATATATTTTTGCGCATAAAAACTCCAAACTCGGGTTATTCTACGATTAACCAAACATGAATACATATTATTTCTTAATTAAATGCCCTTTCTATGCGAAACTACATTTTTTTTAATAACGGAGAGTCTATCTTTTGAAAATTTGTGACAACATTAATTAAAAAGTGAAAACTACACGTGTCGAAACTTTGAATATGAAATAACAAGCAGATAAGCAGCACAAAACTAAACTATAGACAAAACAGCATCATCGGGAAGATGATAAAAAGAAATAAACTAAACAAAAAAGATGACTCGCGTTCCTGGCTCGAACAAACCTAATCTAGATTTGCAAGGCAATCGCATTACTACTGTTCCACAACAACCTACCTAATTAGTCATACTACTATATTATATGCATGGTAACTTTCAAGCATACAATACTTGTCCCTCCAGTATTATTTGATTATTGAAAGCTCTTATTATCATCTGAAAGTAACACTCTTCTGTTTATATCTTACCGATAAAGCACACTCATCGGTGTCGTTTTCACACCTGTGTCCAGAGAAACCTTCGACACACCTGCACGTATACGATCCATAACGATTAAAACACGTACCGCCGTGTTGGCACAATTGTCTTGGGACACTGCATTCGTCTGTATCTGTGCACGTCCTACCATGATATCCTCGATTACATCTGCAGTTAAACGTTCCAGGAGTGTTTGAACAAGACGATGCGTTCACGCAATAACCGAGATCACACTCGTCTACATCCACAGCACAAGTCGGACCAATCCATCCTGTCGGACATTGACATGTAAACGAACCTTGCGTGTTGTGACACGTACCACCGTTTTTGCAAGCATTTTTGTTACTGCACTCGTTGTTATCTGTGCAACCACTTCCATGAAAGCCTATATTGATAAAATACATAAACATGCCGCTTGATAATGGAATACAACGTTTTCATGCCTGTAAAATATTTAAATCGATGCAACATGTGCTTATGCTCATCAGTTAGTATACGTGGGTAACAGAAATGAACTTTATATAGCTGAGATAACATGTTTCACAGTCCATCTAACCTGACTTGTTTCAGGCAAAACAATAAGATTGTAGATAGATCAACTGTATTATGTTTTCTTTCAATATCATTAAATAGACATTTGTTACGTACTGAAAATTAAAACAGTATTAAGTAAATGCAATATGTCTTATTCTGTTCTGGATGAAGCAATATATTTCATTTTTTCTGAAAATAATGAAATATAGTAATGACTCAAATTGCAAAATGTATGCATGA
>JAFMSR010000011.1:2790965-2876676 GCA_022818135.1 Saxidomus purpurata
GTGTTTAGATTGATTCATTTATTGTTGGTAGGATTCCGCCTCTCCTAACTTTAATGTTGATGGACTACTCATTTATATTAAGTGGGGGAAAAATGGGAAAAAGATCTCAATATAGGCATGTAACCGTTCTATATATGCGAAATGCACTTTGTGAAAAGAGAAACCGCATCACTAAACTGTTGTTTCATAAAAGGAAATGGCAAGATTAAATCAAAGCACTGAAAGTGCTGACAACAAGGTGTCCTCTGCAAAATTGGGCACAAGGGGATTTTTCATAAAAGACAATGAGTGATACTTCGCTAACAGTACTTGATTTTGATATATATCCGTTTATTTTAATCACAGACCTGCAGTTCATTGAAAACACATCATGTTGCTGTTGTTTTATATTTTTTTCAAAAACATAGTTTTGCTAGAGACTTTATGATGAAGTAAAATACAATGCTTTTAAATTGTATATAACCAGCTTTGCGACATTTCCTACAACAACAATATCCTATCAGAAATCATTAAAGAAAGCGTACACATAACTTAACTTTAACATTCAGCGGATTTTCGAAAATATTTCATTTAAAAAACTAGAAGAAAATTTACAGAATTCAAAGTAATATTTTTGTTGATTTTTCACAACCGCACGACCATCGGCAGTCCGCGCCCCGCAGTTTTATTTCATCACATTTTGTGTTGGTAAGGGGAGATAGCAACCCTTGTAAGTAGTACATTAGCCTTACATTTTAATTTACTTTAAGAAACCCTTTATATTGGAGCCTATAATACTTTGAACGTAAGTAGGCTACACAAACTATTTAGTGTTCTCTTACCATTTTTCATCGGATTGCGCCATTCAAATTTTACGAATGGAAGCGTTGTGAATGAAATACGATCGTTTTGATCACGTGAACGCCGATCTAAAGATAAACTGCATTTTGATGACTTGTTTATGTTGTAGCCGTTCTGGTGAGAATAGCTCCGTCCCCAGTCGACCACATGAATATTAATCTATAACCGGAATAATGCAAGTGAAGCCAAAGCTGCGCTAGGAGTTACATGGGTATTTACTCGAATTCTTGGAACAAGGTCACTTATCAGGATGGCTGCAACACATAGGTTGGTACTCGGGGTGTTTCTAACTTTCGTACATGTCCGGGATTAATAACTACCCAGCTGAATCACAGTTTTCCGATATTTATTGCAGATACCTAATGTTCATTTAATATGAAACAATAGCACAACTACAACCTAGGATTTATCAGTGTACAATCCTATCTAATTAAAGGGTTCCGCACCTATTGGAATCTCACCTGTGTATTCTCAGATTAATACTACGAACTGTTAGAATAGGCAAGGACGGTTCCAAATTAACTGCCGCCTGTTCCAACGAAGGGTAGGGATCCAAAAAGGCCCACTTTCAGAAAGGACCAGTCCTAAAAGGCCCAGTCCAGAAAGGCCCATTTATCAAAGGTACCTGAAAGGCCCATAAACAGTACCAGGGAGGCCCACTGTTGGACTTGCATTTTAATCATATGTTTTTTTTTAAGTTTGAAACTTTTGTTTTAATGTCTTGATTACCATTTATTGAACACATTTGATACATGTGAATACCTTTATCGTAAATGGGACTGCATCAAAGTAACCAGTTGGCAGAGGTAATTACTTCATGAATAAATTTGATAAATACCTTTATAATAATCGGGTTGGCATCAAAGTAACCAATTAGCACTTAGCCTGTAATTACTTAATGATTTTTTTCCAATATGTAAACATTTTTGCTACTTTTGTAGCCGTTCTGGTTCGTGATCCCTTATATGGGAGAATAGCTCCGTCCCAAGTCGACCCCGTGGGTATAAAATCTATAACCCTGGAGTTCGGCTCGGAATAATGCAAGTGCAGCGAAAGCTATACTTGGAGTTACCAGGATATTTACTCGAATTCTTGGGACAAGGTCACTTATCGGGGTGGCGACAACCCCTAGGCTCGTACTCTTCACTTTTATAATCATTCATAAGTATATGTAAATAACAATATAAAAGTACATTGTATCTGCATAGGACCAAAATGTTTGTTACTGCGCTACTATTTCCCCCCGTTTACTTTTGGTTCTAGGCCTATTAATAAAATGTGTGAGCAGAAGTGTATATGATATATGTTTTTCTAATCTTTTACTCCCCTAAGGTAGATCTATATAAATTAACATAGAACATAAAACTGGTCCTTTTGTTTGGGCCTTTCTGGTATGGACCTTTCTGGTACCAGCTGCAGCCTCCTTTCTTGAAGTGGGCCTTTCTGACACCCATTTCAACGAACGTACTTACTTACTGTAGGGTCAGTTGGCTGACTTCGATTTTTGTTTGTTTGTAATTGTGCTTATTAGGTACACCATCCTCTAAAGAGGCTATAATCGGTACGACCCGTTAAATTCGACTTGATTTGAAGCAAATTTTATAAAGGTCCGTTCCTAAGAGCAAATATGTTAGCTTGTATTTGAGTATGAAACCTTTTTTTTTTGACTTCGACTTTGATTTGATTTGATGAGAATTTTATCAAGGTCCGTCCTAAACAGCACTTATGCTAGCTTAATATCTGGATGAGACCCCGGCACGTCTCCCGTCATGCCTAAAAAACAAAATTTTGAAGCCAGAAATAGGAGAAATTTACCTGTCTGCAATTTACCGGTTTTTTGACTTCCACTTGATTTGATTTTATTTGATGAGAATTTTATCAAGGTCGTCCCAAAGAGCATGTATGTTAGCTTAGTATTGGGATGAGACCCCGGCATGTCTCCCGTCATGCCCAGAAAGACAACTTTTGATGCCAAAAAATAGGAGACTGATCATAATGTGAATTTATATATGAGTATTTGTATTACCAAACAATTATTTTAAAAAACACCACCAATAAATTAACTCTTGCTCACACCTAAATTTAACATATTATTATATGCATGAATACGGCAAAAAAATTATCTTCTAACAATGAATTGATTAAAATAAATTTCGACACAAGAATTTCACAATAAAGGGAGATAACAGAATCTAATTTGTCAACATGTAACAATATAAAAGTATCTGCGCTTCAATGTATACATGTTTACGCCGTTTATCTTTTTGAAAAATATACTTCTTGTCATATCTGGCTGATATTTGGGTGAGGGAGAAACTTTATAAAGTTCGCATTGCTAGTTCTTATATTGCATAATGAGTTTACACAATGAAAACGCTAAATGTATGTGTTGGTGTAGTAATTCAAATATTCTGAATTTTGCCTACATTTGTGTTACAATGATTTAAAGCATTAACACGTATATTTGGCAACGGAAACGATTTTTAATTGATTTCTAGGCCGAGATCACAAACACGATCCACGCGCGTTTCAGCTTAAGTCGATCTCCTTTACAGGCGGAAGGAGAAACCTAAAGCTGTTCAAACTGTCAGGGTTTTTGGAGCTATACGTTTGACGCATGCCGGCGTACGCCATTCTATTCGTTTCTTAAAGCCAGAATGAATTCGGCGCCCAATGAGGTTTGGTTATACCGGCGTAGCCCGGCTTACTCCGCATATGTTCCGGCCAGCATCAAACGTATAAGCACCTTCGCTGAGTCGTTTTCAAATTGCGTATACTATAACAAGGTGTCACACGTTGTTAAAAATGACTGTTAATAAAGACGTCTAAATATATTGCTTTTCAATGTTATTCATATTCAAACTACATTAATAAAATAGTATTCTCATATCATGACTATTCATAAGCACGTGCCAGTGTATATACATTTTTACATTGCATTGATGTAATGTTGCTTACATGACAAATAAAAAAGGAACGAATTATGAAAATATTTCACCATTGACTCTACATATAAACGTAAGGTTCTACATATTGATATTGTATTTCATGTAAACAGAAGCTGCAGCGATATCATGGTGTTTACATGTCAGATAAAGGTGGGCATAATTATAAAATACAGAACTGACTCTGTATACAGGTGTTACCCATCTATATATTGTAATTTCGCTTCAAATAAACAGAACTGGTGCATACATGTCATAAACTCCCAAATTACGGTTATGTTATCTTACTCTTGCATGCTTTAAAGGATATACCGACACATGATATAAATGTCTGACTTTATAATATATTACCGTTAACACATGTATTCCCTAAAACAGTTAAAATAACTATTATTTATTCATCACAACAGTCTAAGCACAAAACATTAGCTAGTGAAGACCACCACAAAAGGTAACCAAATGAAAGAGTTATCATCAGCACGATCTTAAAATAAGGTACAAGCTGACAGCGAGAGAAAACTATAATTTCAAGGAAAAGTAAGCGATGCATATATTTTTCATGACGCTGTAAAAAGCCATAATTTCTATCGTATATAGAGACATACTGAATTTAAGTTTTTTCTACCTCAAATAATTGTTATACAAGTAAATAGATAACAAAATTGCAACAACAATATTTATCACTTATATAAAAATACAATGTATCATTTACTTATCAGCTCTACAACACTACACAAACATTTTAGCATGCGCATAGGTATCCATGAAATTATACTACTGCTGCTTTAACAAACACATGCTAACAAATATGGTTATGTAATTTGTTAATTGACAGTGGTAACTAGACGGTACTTTTTTGTAATTTTAACTGTTGGTTGTGATTTCTTAGTAATAAACTTACCCTGTTCTGCTTGACATATGGAGACATACAGATATATCAACACTACATCCATGACTTCTACAAGATGAACTCGTGTCTTTGTATTCGATCACATTCAGCATCATGATAACATGTGCCTACAAATAGTCATAAAACAGATACAAATATATAATCATAATGAAGACCCTAGACGCATTTCTTTTATAACAGTGTAGTTTGTAAATATGTATGTTGCATTATAATCATAGCAGCTGCGAGGAAAGATGATGTATACCATAAGATACTGATTTGACACAGTTAATAAATTTCTTATTTCCTGTTGTTTGTTTTCTACGGTACCCGTGAAGTGACATGTGATACTGTTTTTTAATTTCGTAATTACGAAGTACATTTCGTAAAAATGAAATGTTATTTCGTTTTTACGAAATGTTATTTCGTTTTACCGAAATGTATTTATTTCGTTTAAACGAAATAATGTTATTTCGTAAAAACGAAATAATGTTATTTCGTTTTTACGAAATGTATTTCGTAATTACGAAATAAGATTTCGTTTTTACGAAATAAGATTTCGTTTTTACGAAATAAGATTTCGTTATTACGAAATAAGATTTCGTTTTACCGAAATGTATTTATTTCGTTTAAACGAAATAATGTTATTTCGTAAAAACGAAATAATGTTATTTCGTAAAAACGAAATGTTAATTCGTAAAAACGAAATCTTATTTCGTTTTGACGAAATACATTTCGTAATTACGAAATAAGATTTCGTAAAAACGAAATAACATTTTGTAAAAACGAAATAACATCTCGTAATTACGAAATACATTTCGTAAAAACGAAATAAATTTTCGTAAAAACAAAATAACATTTCGTTTAATCGAAATAACATTTCGTAAAAGCGAAATAAATAACATTTCGTTAAAACGAAATAAATATATATTTCGTAAAAACGAAATCTTATTCGTTTTTACGAAATAAGATTTCGTTTATACGAAATGTATTTCGTAATTACGAAATAAAAAAAAATGTATAACATGTCACTTCACGGGCACCGTAGTTTTTTTATCACAAGAAAATCATTAACTTCAATATTTTACATGTGATATTACGGACATATTTAGCAAGGTTTTATATCTCGAACGCATACTGTGATATTTGCAGAAAATTAGATAGAATATCAGGGGAAAGGATGTTCCAATGATAAATTGTCCTAGAAAAAAGGGTAGTAGTAGTCAGAGATTGCTGAAAATAACTTGCAGCATAATGGATGGCTATATATTAGTTGACGTGATGGTGGGGTTAAGTAATCTTCCTTAGAGATAGCAACCTGATCACCTATTATTTTGTACATCAGGAGAAGCCAGTTGTCGATAAGTCTGGGATCAAGTCTACGCAGGTTTAATGAGTGTAACATGTTTGTTACACTGGCTGTACGGGTGTAAGCGGGCTGTCTGACGTTGGATCGCTTCTATCTGATCAATGTATGAAGTGACCATACCTCAGATCCATACTCGAGCTGGGAGCGTACAAGAGTCTGGTCTGCTGTGGACTTAAGGCATTCAGACATAACCTTAGGATTGCTAAAGGGAGTCAGTAGTTGTGAAGGAAGTCATTGGTTGCCAGGGAAAGTAACTGGTTGCTTTAGCAGTGAATCGTCCATAAAAGTCACCACCTGCCAGTGGCAGTCAATGTAGCTAAGGAAACTCACTGGTTGCTTGGTGACTAAGTTGTTGCTAATGAAGTCACTGGTTGCTAAGGAAGTCACTTCTTCCTATGGAAAGTCCCTGTTTGCTAAGGAATCACTGGTTTATAGGAAAGTAAGAAGTTGCTAATATAGTGTCTGGTCATAAATCTAAGTTGGTGGTTGCTATGGAAATTTGCTGGTTGCTAAGGAAGTCAATGGATGCTAGGTTAGTCGTTGGTTGCCATAGGAACTCATTGGAGGCTAGGTTTTTCCTATAACTCTATGTACAGACGAGAGACCCACAGGGCGTGGTCAATTTTGACCCGAGGGGCACGATTACTTGGTAAAATTTCACTAGACACTGCTAAATACAAAATAACTAAGCTCTATACCTTGTGGTTTTGGAGATGAAGATTTTTAAACGTCTTCCCATATAATTCGATGTTCAACAAGTGACCCCGGGCAGAGCCAATATTAACCTTAGGGACAAAATTTGAACACAATTGATAGAGGTCCACTAGACAATGCTACATATCTAGATCTTGTGGTTTTGCAGAATAAGAATTTAATATTTCTCCTATACTAAGTGACCGCAGGCAGAGTCAATCTTGACCCTAGGGGCATGATTGGAACACACTTGGTAGAGGTTCACTAGACAATGCTACATACTGTTTATCTAAGCGCTAGGCCTTGTGGGCTTGGACAAGAAGATTTTTAAAGGTTTTCCTACATAAGCCTTTCTAAAATCTAGTGACCCCCTTAGCAGGTTCAATTTTGATTTGGTAGTCATCTTTTGAACAAACTGGTAGAGGTCCACTAGACAATGTTACATACCAAATGCCTAAGCCTATACCTTGTGGTTTTGCAGAAGAATATTTATATTTTTAAAGGCTTTCCTATATAAGTCTATGAAAAAAGTGACAAAAAAGTGAACAATTTTGGTAGACGTCCACTTGGAAATGCTGGGGCTTTTGTGGTTTTATAGAAGAAGATTTGTTTTCAACAAAAACCTATGTATAATCAAGTGACCCCAGGGCGTGGTCAACTTTAACCCAGGAGACATAATTTGAACAATTTTCGTCAACTAGTAAATGTTACATGCAAACTATTTAAGCTCTGGGCATTGTGATTTCAGAGAGGAATATTTTACTTTCCATTGCCATGGTAGCCAGGATTCTGCGTGCAATGGATTTTTTTTTAACAAGTTTGGTAGAGCTTTATGCAATAGAAAATTTCCTGCCAAGTTTCATTAATATTACCCTAGTGGTTGCAGAGGAGATGCCATTTGAAGTAAATGTGAAAGACGGACGACGGACTAACGCCGGACATCTAACCTTCCTAAAAGCTCAACATGAGCACTTCGTGCTCAGATGAGCTAAATATTGGTCTATGTTCATTTTTATTTGCACCAAATATCATTAACACAACGGCCCTGTATTTTTTTAAAGATACTTCTTGTTTAATTTGTTTTTAATCTAACACTAAAGCACGTAAACTATGTTTGCTTATATATTATTTTCTAACAGTAAGGAAATGTTGCTTAAACCTGCAAAATATCTTAGAAACGCATTTAAAGTGAGCAGTACATATTCACAACACATCTTTGTAAAGTTAGCCAACACTATGTGGAGACAGGTAATAGCTGTGCTTTAATATGTATGTGGGGTATTTATGGAGATCTATGTAACTTGATGTCCCTGTCATATTTGTCATCATGTGCCATTGTATTGGCATTTGTGTGCTGATTTAACCAAATAAATGAAATGGAATGTGAAATGTATCGACCCGATAACCCCGTCCACTGGTTTCAATTGAGCAGATAGACTGACATAAGTACGGATGGACAGACAGGCGAGCGTATTTACAATGTAGCGCCATATACTTCGGTATAAACACTGCTTCACAGCAACGAAATAAAACTTACCCCTGCGAGGTTCTTTTGTGTCACAGCAGGTGTTATCCAATGTATATTTGGGAAGAACTGTGACAAAGCTGCCTTATCTGTCAAACTTAATATGTATATATGTGTCGTAAATAGCAGGTTGCTGACAGCTGTATCGTTACACGTTGCTTTGAACTCGGTTGATCTAAAATTTTCAAACGAAAATACTAACACTGGATTAGCAGTTTACATGTCAGAATATTCTAAATACTATGCAAATTGAATGACATTAATACGAGTATGCTAACATTATCAATTTAATATTCAAATACTGTTATACATTGTATATAAATTTCACATTATAACACATTTTATGTTATATTGAAAAGTAGATGAATATGATTAAAAAAAGAACTTACCCTGTTAGATTGAAATGTAAGATTGTTACATTTATTTTAGTTGCATCTGGGCAAATGTCTTGCAAAATGTAGTGACTGAGTAACTGCTGCAAATGTTTAGGCGAGAAGTCCACAGGCAGTGCAGATCCTGACAGTGCCGGAAGCATCAATACATCTGCAATGCATAAAAAGCGCTACAATACATTATGATAAAATAATACATATGTTACTATATATAACAAAATTGTACGGTATTTTGATGATTATCTTTAGGGTCATGGCATAATAAAATAATTGGCCCGCGCGTGAGGGCCGATTATGCGATAATCGGCCCTCAGAAAAGGGTCACGCGACGTCAACGGCTACAAATGACGTCACCTCTCGAATGAATTGGCCACCAGCGAGGAATCAATGGAATCGCGATCAAAAGAGATCAGTTAAACATAGTGAAAGAAAACAGATATTCAATTATGAGTGTTACAAGATGCAAACGAGTTTATCGAAAGTAAAGAATATCATCAACGCTGGGAAAAAGATGACGCGTAACGATAAAATTTCATGGAATGGCCGTGAAGTGAGAAAAAAAACCACAAACTTTAAATCATAGTCACTAAATGAACATGATCTGTGAATTACACTTAAGTTTTTATTTTTCTAGTAAAATGTATCTAGTAGTTTTGCACATTGTATGATAGAATACTGATTAAAAACGATCGATATGTATTATAGACGTTAATTCACGACTGTGCCAGGCCGGGACATATAATCGGTCCTCAGTCGCATAATAGCACTCGGGCTAGAGGCCTCGTGCCATTATGCTTCCTGCTGGCCGATTATCACGTCCCGGCCCGGCTCAGCCGTGTATTATCCTCCAAATAATTATGTTATATGTTGACACAAACTGTAATTATCCGTTACAAAATTGCAAATCAAACTTATAGTTGTTATACTAAATAAAAAAAAGGATAAGAATTCGCCAACAAAAGGTATCTTAAGGATTTTATACATACTCATTTTATAATATAAAGAGATAAGAACTCTCTTTTTAGTAAGCCTGTGTTGAAAACTGTTTAAGACATATTTTCCTTCTTTTACAGCTATGGACAAGTTGTTGAAAATAATATCGATGTAAAACTGGAGTGAATCTACTGTATGTGATATTTACATCTGAATCATCTCTATAAAAGTGACAAACAAATGTCTGTCTCGGATGAATATCACATAAATGAGGTCTATAAATATGAATGTTTTGTATGACCACGGATAACATAGCTATTAAACACAATGGCATATACACGTATAAATACTTTGAAATTTATTAAAAGTAATAGATATACCCGTTTAGATATATCTTTTTGAACAAAGGCAAATTATTTGTCCTCTCTTTTGCTGCATATTATTTTGCATTTGTGTCCCTTCATTGTTTTACACATATTTAAGTATAAATACTGTTCTTTAATAAACGTTTTAACAATGTTTTTACCATTGTCGCTGCAAGATGGCAACAGAAGTGGTGTTTGATCCTTTGAACAGATACTATAAGGTTTTGTTGTGCACTGTTTGCTGCAATCAGGACCTGTGTATCCGTCTTGGCACCAGATTCGTAAGCCTATATCTAAACTGAATGTAAAACAAAGTTTAACGTTAAATTTGCATGAAGAATTTTCTATGTATAAGGCTGTTTCTAAGCCTGAAGTATTGAGGACTGGAAGTCACGCTAATGAAAAGTTTACATGATCATAGTAGAAGTGGTCACCATGTATTAAGGCACTAATTAATTATTTTGTAAGTAATTATATTGTATATAGGAACAGCCATTGAAGGCATCAAGTAAGGCCGCTTAAAATAAATAACTGCTAGTCATAGGTATATTATATGTAAAACATGTATTCCTTGTTTTCTGCAAAACGTATGAAAGGTAGATAAAAAGAACGGTGATTACCTGACAAAATGTGTGAATGACATCAGCTGTGTAGTGGATTCTTCGTAGTTCATATCCGCTCTCAATGCTGTAGTCGATGTAAAATTATCGACTAGCTCCTGACCTCTAGCACCATCTTTGTCCATCACATTGAAGATATACTCCATGTTACCCTGAGAAGAAAACGGAGAAAGTTCGTATATAGCATGTGTACGAAACCATTATAAGAATTCCTAACTGTTGTTTTAAGGTAGATTGTGACATGCTTATTATTGAACAATCTTCAAAGAAAACATTTTCATGTCTTTTGTACATTAGTGAATCATTCGGTACCGGAAACAAATCCATCTAAAACTATATCTGCCAACATTATTTGAGTTAATATTAAATGGTTGAACAATATAAAATATAAAATTATGTAAACGACGTTAGCTGTAAACTAAATTATTTCAAATTATTTGTAAAAGTTTTCAAACAATTATCAATAGTCCTTCTTAAATTATTAAGTGGATTCAGTAACAAAAAGAGACTGAAGCTGATGTAACATACCGACCGCCAGTGATTCCATACAAAGGAATGAATAATAGTATTGTCATGTGAGGTTGTAAACGACTTCATGTTGTTGAGAATCCTGGTTGTAGCTGTGGGCCCATTGCAGTGTCCATTACCGATACTGAAAATTATGAAGCCAATAGTAATTATTGTTTTCAAAATCCTACAAAAAGTTCTATCACTAAATGGAGTCCATACTGTTATTATCTTCAACTCCGTTTTCAATAGTGAACTACATTCGTTTAACTTGCCTCCAAATGATCGAGATATTGTCATGTACAGGTTACATTCCATGTTTTATTTAAAAGTCATCTAGTTCCACCGACAAGCGTACTGTAATTCGATACAACAGTATATAAAATGTCGAACGACCACCCGTCGGTGAGAAATAGGACTGCTGAAACAGATGGCAATGAAACAAGTTTAAAACAAAAGTGCATAATATAACAGCTAGAGAGGCATAACTAAGTATCTGGCAGTTCATAGGTTTTGTAAAATCTGTTTGAACTATAGAAAGGACAAGACTAATTAACCTGTTAAACAAGACTAATTGCATCAGTGTTCGATAGTTCAAGGGCCATACGCCTTGGGCGATTTTGCTGGTTATAGGGTTCGCCTTGACATTATGCCTACAAATGATTTCAGTAAGTTTGGTGAAGATCAGATGAAAACTAAAACTTAGACTTAGAGAGCGGAATACATGTGTGGACTCCACCCGCCACAGGTTCCCATAAAACGCCCCTTAGGGCGTATTAAAGCATTCACATAAACGCCACTTCTTTTTATTTCCACTTCCTTCCATGAAGAATTATAAATCTAGGAATTCTCTTGGCAGTGCCTCCGACATATATAAAAAGAGTACATATATATCTTTCGGTGAAGAGGGACTTTTTGGAATGTGAGTAAAATCTGAACCAACTGACGGCAAGGAGAACTTTTCACTTTGTAATAATGGCAAAATGTATGTACCACTGTGAATTTATGGATTCAACTTTTTAACAACTTTCAGTAATCTCGCAAAGATACTTCAAACTGATTCAAATCAAATATACCTGGCGAAAAGCTATGTCTGTTTCTAGCCTTTTCGTTTACTTGGGCAACAGAACAACATAAATCTGTTGAAATCATTTGTCCTTTTTTCGGCTTGAAACACACCAGAATGACAATTAATAGCGCTAGCCGTGAAGCAAATAAAATAAAGGCTATACCTGCTGGCGTGCACCGGCTATGCGGGCTACTTCCAAAGTTGGAGACACCACAGCTGCGAAAACCTGAACCTTTTTACTTACATAAATCTACTTAAAAAGTTTTCTTTTTGCTATAACATTCAATTATTATTTTCCCTGTGATCTGAGACTGCTGAATCACAATAACAAATAGATACAGTAATTACAGTACAGTTGCCTCTGTCAGCGTAATGTCACTGTTTCCTCCAGTTTTCCCGATGCCTCTTTGGCAAAGAAGAACTTAGCTTTACAAATTGAATCATGTTTTGTGAATTTTAATTTTGTTTTAAAAACATTCTACAAAGACATGCGCTCGTTCATTGATCATATCTCTGTGATTTTATATTAAACTTATATAATAATCCGTTAGCTAGCAACTATACCCTTTGTCAGTCGCCACCGTTGTACTTATGTTTATGACGTAATGTCTAACCAGATAATGCACGTGCGAATGACGCGAATAAAACATAAGCGAAAGTGACCTAAACACAAAACGATACGGTATATTTAGATAATATCAATATAAATACTGTTTCTCTCTGTTCTGGTATGTAAAAACAACACTTACCCTCCAATACAAATGATAAAATAAGAGTCACAGGTATCCGCGCTGCTACATGTTGTTTCATTTATGCTTTTGTCGCAACACTTTCTCTGTGACTTCAAGTTTGTGCCGTGAAATGACGTTGCCATTGGATTGTCATACTGAAGAACTTGTACCTGAATGGCTACATGACCGTCGCCGGAAATAAGCTGCAAATCAATTAATAGATGTACTAAATTAAATGATTCCTCTTAAATGGTGCCAAGGGTAAGATGTCTAAGGGCAACACGACAAGCGTGCTAATGGTTACAGAATGAAGATGATATAAAAATGAGGCTAGACATTATGTGAAAGAGAACCATAAATGAATCGATTGTACACATAATTTTTATGTAGATGTAATAAGCTAAACAATAAAAAAACCCGCACACCATCTTTTAACCAATTTCAGCATTCAATACAACCAATTCAGTTTTCGTGTATTTATTCCATCTTATTGCAGACATAAGTTCTCCAACTACTCTTGATGGCATTGCAGACCGTAACTATACATACTATATAGTTTATAGGAAAAGTCCTGGCAGCTGCATGTTTTTCAGCACTGTTGCGCATAATAATGGGTTGACCGTAACGATATATCATGAAGTTTTACAGCTTGGTCTGTACATTTGCAGACAAAACTGCTACGGTCAGCCGTAAATATACGGAATAGTCACATAAACATTCCTGCATAAGTTTACGGTATTGTTTCTAAATTCACAAACTTACTCGTAAATAGAAGTTACAACTCTGACAAAATTTCTTAAGATTAACAGACACACGCAGGCAAACACAACCACAATTGTGACAACCATTTCGGGTTACGACCTGCATGGTTTAATGTACCCATTTTCGGCCTTACGATCAAAGTATGATCTTAATATTTAAACTATTTGCCCGAAAGCAATGCACGACACACCATGACAGGGACTTGAGTCTTTCGCACGATAGTCATGCCACTGTGGTAAACATAATGTACTAAGTCAACATTAAATCCTTAAAAACATGAAGTAATCACAGCCTTGGCCAAGTCTTAAGTTCCCAATTTTTATCTTTTATCACCATGTTTGTCCTTAAGCTTTGAGCAGAGGTCTGCATTTGGGCCTGGAAGTAAACTTTTACGGAAATTATAAATATTTAAGCTATATACGCAATGGGTTTTAATAAATATGCATTATTCTATATGAAGTAATTGAGCCCGAAACTGGGTCGATGTGTAAACAGTGTTGTTTACCTTCTTATTGATATATATAGTCATTAGGCTATTTTTGACCAGAATGCACTGTTTGGGTCCCAGCTACGCTGATATCACCTGTGGGCACGCCGTGTTATTGTGCACGTGAAATCAATACCTTTCTGTCCACATATACACCAAACCGTCATAAAATACGACGTGCTGCCGTCGGCCAGTTTGACAAAAATGGTCTTATGAGAAAATTATTAAAGTGTGTAAATAATATCATGATTAAGATGAAACGTACATAGATAAATTCTGTGACATTGAACATCTACATTTTTTTACCATGGCCGCACACGCAAACAGAAAACGTGACTGTCATTGATTTATATTCCTGTTGTTGTACGTTTTGTTTCACATCAAAGCCTTTGGCCAAAAATTGACACTCTGCACGATCAAATTAGGTTTCGTATCTATGACAATAGCCCTATGATGCATTTTTGCTTATTGCACAAAACACTCCGGTGAAAATGCCCGATAAAAATAGTTCAACTTATTTTCAAATAGGCAGCATTTAAAAGCTGTAGATTGTGAATGCTTAAACGATTATAAGGACTTACATGAACAATTTGTTTTGAAAGGTGTGAACTAGAAGCATCTAACTTCTAACGGTTATCAGCAATAAGATCGCTTTAAGGGAAGCTAAATGGCTACATGATACTGTGGAACTGCCGTGGCGCATTGGAAGTGCGTACGTCTAGGGATCAGAGGAACCCGGGATAAAATCCTACATGTTAGATTAAGCATATTTATTCGCCAATTTTTAACAAAACATATGTGTTGTCCAGTGCACAAGGTGTATTTTACACTACACCCATGTGACTACCCGCCAGAATCAAGTCAAAGGGTCAAAGCGCTTGAAGGTAAATCTCTTTAAATTTTAACCATTTGACGGATTTGCATACAATGTGGTAGGGTGTATATCTCGTTAAGACGACATGCGCAAGTTTAAGGTCAATGTCATTCTTCAAGGTGATATCTTTAAAACACCTGGAAGGATTTTCATGAAACTTACGTCAGATGTTTTTAAGGCCTTAGTATATCAAAACATTAATTTTCTTTAACCCAACTTGTAACAATAAAACTGTGATTCCATATAGAAAGTACTTATAAGGATTGCTAACAATGAAAAGTCACTTGCGTGCGATTCACTGTTAGATGTAAAATTGAATTTACGATGATTTATCTACCAATGGGAAATGTATCTTAACAGCAAAACCTTTGATTTTAGGCATTTAATGCCTATCAGCAAATAGCATGTTCTGCATCCTGAATATTCATACCTTTTCAACACATAGATGAATTGGCTTTTTATTATAACAACATTAGGAGTCTTTGAAATTTGTTACCACATAATTTCTTGTTTATTTTGGTATTAACAGTAAGCGTGATTTGTTGCGCTAAATTGTTTGAATGTACAAGTTTACCACGTGGGTCTCGGGCCTTCTGGATCGAAATAAAATAACTACACACCCATATATTGCTACCATACCATACTAACATATGTACACTTTTCATTATAGTTAGGGGTATTTGTATTGCAATGAATACTTCATCCACTAGTTTAGATACATTCGCTTCCTTCTCAGCAATAAGAACAGTTACAGCGCTTGGTATACAATGTACTGAGGAATTCATTCATTAACAGGGTCAGTTATAGCACAGATCTAAACATGAAATGAAAATGTACATCTTTTACTTCGCCATGTGCAGCCCCAGGCCTTCGGCGCCGACGGTTAATTGTTTCAGAAAACGCAATTTTTGAAGGTGGGAAATATTACAGTCATGGTACGTTCCTCTATAAAATGTCCGATAAGTTCTTTCTGTTAGGAGCACTTTTTCAACGATTTTTTTATGCATGTCTGCAACTGATAGTGTATTTTAAAGCCAAACAAATGATTAACATTTACAGCGTGCCTTTAGGACACCTCTCGTACATGTGCATATATATTGTATTTTATTATTATAGTATTTTAAGGATACTAGTAAACCCGCAAAGACACTTCATTAGCAAACTTAAGAAAATATTAATGTGTCGGCGATCCTACAACTTGTTAATAAATTTAATAACTCCATGGCGTTTCTTCTGTTATGTCCCTATTTGCAAGGAATATATTAGTGCTTCCCCAGTGTTCTGTTATACTCATGAGATCTGTGAAATACTAATCAGATAATCACCAAATAAATCGAGAGTTACATGTCATAGCCCTCTTTCAGTATCAAACAGTATGAAGAAATGTAATAGTGCTACAGTTACCTTGAGCAAGTAAAGAACTATAAGTCCACGAAGAAACATTTTCCGGTAAGTTGACATTTTTACATCGTTAAGTGAAACTGGGGATGAAATACTAATATGTTTATCTATACATTACTTTCACTATCAGTGATCACAGTCAAAGTTATGTTATCTTGTCTTTATTCGGTTATTGATAACAGAATCAGGTCTGGGTCATCGATGTGATATCTATTAGTTGCACAATTTTTTAACTTTTAGATATAAAAAACTTCAGTTTTTGACAGCTTTAAACTATCTTTGAATTTTCACTGATTTTCATTATTAAAAAAATTAATTTGTTTTAAATAGTTATAACTACTCATTGTTCGAGCTCCAGCATGATGTTTACTTGTACCCGGTTGGTCATTAAGTAAATTTTACATATCTACCTTGACTAAACTACCGTAAGCCCTGTATTAAAGGGGACCATTCGAAGGTGAGAAAATAAATATTTAATTATTTTGTAGAATTTAATAACGGTTCGCCAAATTATGCACGTCAAAATTGAGCAACGTCGAAAACTAACGTCAAATTGTTTACTGTTAGAATATATATTTTTTCTTGATGCCCCCATAATTTGGGTAACCCTTTTTCTTTGCCCCGTAGATGGCGTGATTGGGGTCGGGGCGCATCCCCTACCAGCCTTACAAAAACTGTCTTTTGTAGTCATCAAAATCTATTATTATGTTTGATTTTTCAGTATGTACCAAGTTTCTTTACATGTTGTGCAAACATATTTATGTTATATGTGTATATCGTTATATGTTGTGTTTTTGTGCTTATATTATGACATTTTTGTTATATTACGTAGATATATCTTGATATCATGGAGACAACTTATTACATAATGTGCATCCTTTTTCATGTTATGTCCACACTTTATTGTATTGTTTTCGTTATGATAAATTGTGTTACATGTAACTCATAAATTTTGATAACTTTATTACGATGTGAGTATTTTTTGCAGGATAGTAGTCTGCCTCAACACCGAAAAATGCATTTACAAAAGACATTACCGACGTTCCATACTCACCACTATCGCAATTATGTCAAACGTGCGCGTACAATTGATGGAATGTTAATGTTAAATTTCATTCTTTATTATGTTTCGAAGCTTATAATTGGTCCTTGTCACCAAGAACTATAGCATGCAAACTAGTACTTATGAAGTGCGAACACTGAAACCAATTATTTGATTTAAATCGGTACATCTAGTCTGATTTCAGTCATATAATATGCAATGTAATGGTTGCAAACATGAAATTTGCTGATTTATTATGTAATGATTTAAATGTATAAATAACTGATAATGAAGTGTCCAGCATTCCACATTTTACCTTTTCCCAGGTGCGTTGAAAGCTATAAAAAGTGCAAAACAATTTGCAATCACATATGGTATCATTTTTATCAAAGTTGAGTATTGTTAAAACTTGTTTATCTAACTTCATATCAGATATGTTAATTACCGCATGATGCAACTACAAATATTAAATAAAAAAACTTGCAAACTGATGAAAATTCAATAAATAAAACTTAAAAGTTTAAAGTACGACAAAACCCACGCGATTTCTTCTTCTTCTTCGTCGTTTTAGTCGGACGTAACTATTACTTAAGTAAGCCAGCTTCCAAGTAAAAAGGATTAGCATTGATCGAACCCACATGATTAATGCCAGCCGAAATGACTACAAGAAATATTTTTTTAATTTTATAGACATATAACCTTAAGTTTTAAAACTATAAGTTTAAGATAAAGATATCTTTAAACTGTTGGATGTTTTCCCATCTCATTTAGCATTAAACAGGTATCATTTTCAAATATAGAGATTGTAAAGAGATATGTGTGTAAGTAACATAATGCCTGGCTGAAATCTCTATATCATAAACTGTCATCTCTATTGCAAAGAAAGATGACCTTCACAAAAAGAGCAAAGTATTGGGAAAGGCGTATTCCTTTTATAATGCAACGTTTCCGCTCAGTCAAGTGATATCTTTCTAAATACTAAATTTTATTTTATGCTAACTTATGAAATACTGTGTTATCTCAGTGAAATATAGAGTGGTGATATAGATTTCATATCAGCCACAGTGTGGGTGATATAGGTTTGCTGGTAATACTTTTTTAAGTAGTGCATATACATAATTTTGCTTTTTTATATTTAGCATGAAATAAAAAGAAAATTTGTTTGTTTAAAGAGGATATGGAATATATCTCAACTCAAAGTGATACAATTTTCACATTTTAACTCGCGCTTCGCGCTCGTGAAAATATTACAATTGTATCACTTCTCGGTGAGATATATTCCATATCCACTCAAAACAAACAAATATCCTCTATATCACTGTAAAAATATTGAATAAATAGTAAAACGACATGCTATAAGTATCTGACTGGAATAAATTATGTAGTTGCTTTTTACTAAGGTACTCGTTGTGGAGGAGAAGGAGTGAAAATGCGATTTCAGTTTAAGTAAGATGTGACTGCCAGTCGTATTCTATACAATTCTATTCTACCATTTGAAAAATAAAACATATGTTTTTTTCTGATTTTGAAAACAATGAGTTTGAATATTCTTATACTGATCTATACGAAAGTGTTTTCATCAAAGTTTTTGAAATACGTTCCTACTTATATGAAACAAAATGATCGGGTGGCTATCGTGAGCTAGAGTGGATGCGCTCATCACGCCTCATCACGCATGTATGTACCTTCCTACATACACAATTCACTTCAGATTGAGTCGACCTTCGTATAAATTAATATGCAAAGACGAGACAAGACGAACAAGAAATTTCTAAAACCATTGCCCGATAAATGTTGGAGAAATAAAGCCTGAAACAAACGACTGAAGCAAAATTGATAAAAGCTATATCAGATTTGACATGTTCAAGTTCAGCAGAATTTGAGGACGCGGTAAATAAAATGCCTTTCCAATTTCCTTTAGGTTTTGAGTAATTAAAAATGTAGCTAGGGAGGATTGTTTATATACCAAATAATTCCTTTGAGGATGCATTTAATTTAATTATTCGCACAGCAAGTCAGATTGTGCATAGTCTTCAATATTTACATGATATTCATATCTTCATGATATAGAACACATTAACATATTATACATGAAAGTATGGGACATTTTCAAGATACATGCTACATGATATTACATGCTACACTTAAAGTGATAATACCCTTCAATATGATAATCGCAATTTAATGTAATACATTTACCAATGATTTAGTATCATAAAAACAAGCATTGCGAAAGTAATAGCTAAATAACATAAATATATACAACAGTTTTATTCCTATTGAAAATAGTTGAAAAATGACTAACTCTTGTTTGATCCACCCGCCGGGTCATACAATGATTTTCCATCAATTCAATAAATTTGTGTTTGCATGTTCTAATGAAAGAAATAGTTGAGCAAAGTTTAGTTTCTTTTAATTTTGTAAACATTTTTCATGTTTTAAGAGTTTTTCTTGACCGTACATTTGAGCAGTATTATAGCTTAAAGCAACAAGAAGAACACCCCTCTGTCAGATCCCCGAATGTGACAATGATCATATTTGTGAAACACTTTTCCTTTATGTAAAACATTTACAACTGTTTTTCACACTTGTCTAACGTGTTTATGTATGGGGTAAAAGTATTTCACATTTGCGGTTCTTCATTATTTTCTTTCATAATACTGATGTATCCAGGGATATAGTGACACGATACGGATGCATACTATTGCAAATATATGACACACACTTTGAGAATCCCGTATACAATAACTTGAACTCATTCACTAAAGGAAACTTTAAACAAGTACTTAGTGTAATAAATCATTAAGAAAACAACTATGGCAAAATACTTTCCACATACCGGTATAACTTTGCACTAAGATATGTACATGTATATTAAGTAATAAAAGAAAAACAAAACACAGACGTATATAACAAAGTCAAACAGTCATGCTGATTATCCCTTTATGGTCTGCACTTGGAATAATTGATCTAAGTGACGACAGCTTTTATTTGATAATAATCCGTCAAATAGTTCCAAAAATGGCACAAAGTTTCATCAAACACACTGATATGTCATGTTCGTCTGTTTCGGCGTCAACATAATATATGTGCATGTAAACAAATGTGGTTTCTGGTCGATTTCTAAAGAAATACACAAGATAGGTAATACTTGCACTTACTTTCCGATGATTAAAGACTTTCACTTTCAAAAGACAGAGCTCTGTATCTGTTTTCTGGTGTAATATAATAGGTCAGAACACATACACGGAAATTGTTCATATACGAAATTCAAAAAAGGTATGAAAAAGTTCAGACCAACTCAGCATTAAGCATTTGCAAATGTAGATCACAATAGCTCAGCCTTTAGCATTCGTTTATATATATCAAGCAGACCGCAAATGGACTGTAACGTTTCAACGTTCAACTATAATCCGTGTGTAAGTCTCCAGTGAAGCTTAAAGTTAACGGTGATGGATTTAAACGTCATAAATTGACGTAATTAAAAACACTTATTTTACTTCTTTGTTTTATTTGTGAAAAGGAAAATTTGAAAGTAGCTACATAATGAATTTTAGAATACAAGGTTACTGTCTTTTAATAATAGTTGGTATCGAATTCGGATAAATAGGATTTTTGACATCAGTGTTTTATATAGTTCTTGGAAACCAAAGTAAAAACTTGAAAGTATGCGTATCTTTCCCCGCAAAGCACCATCTATAACTGCAATTGAAGTAAAGAGATCATGTGCATGAAATAGGAACATGTACTCATAGATTATGCACTTTAAGAATGTCCTTTTGGCTGGCTGAAAAAAAACATGAGCTAAAATGCCAGCTTTGGTGTACGTTCATGTACATCACACCTTGATGCAAGGGTTGCTGAAACGGGTATGTCCTGGTCAGGAGTCAAAGGTTATAACCAGTTGATACTACTGAGTTTCATACTTGGAACAAAATGCGAAAGAGAATTTTGTGGGACCTGCAAATGTAAAAATGGTCACAAATATAAAATAATTTTACCCAATATGTTAAATCTTTTGACAAATGTGAAAACGCTTGTAAAATTATTTCACATTTGTGACCATTTTCACATTTGGGGGCCTACACTTGTCAAAGCCCTTTCGCTTGATTTCAGAAATATGAATGTGGAAGGCGACGCCTTTTAGGAAAAAATAGAGCTGTGCAATTTACAAAAAAGAGAAAAAACTCGATGGTTAAAACATGTTCACAGAGCAGAGCACATATATTGTACTGACAGAAAAAGTGAAACAAAACTCTTCAAATTATTCCATTCCATGCAGAACTCTGGTTGCTATGACAACAAATAGGAAAACACTTTAACACTCTTCATCTCAAGATCAGGAAAGCTTAGGCTGATGAAACTTGGCAGGGTTGTTCTTTGCATAAAGCTCTGTCATATTCCTTCAAATTATTTTATTCTATGCAGAACTCATAGGAAAAACTTTAAGAATGTTCTTCTTAAGATCAGGAAGGCTTAGAGCTTAAATATTTGGCATGTGGGATTGGTTGATGAACGTTTACCAAGATTGTTCAAATTTTGACCCCTGGGTCAAACATGACCCAACCCAGGGGGTAACTTGATTTTACATAAGATTTTTTATAAGAAAACTTCTTTCTAAAAGTACAAGGTGTATAGTTGTGAATATTTAGCATGTATCATTGTCTAGTGGATCTGTATCAAATTGAGACCCACGGAAATCCATGTCAATACTTAAAATGATGTAATAACATGAAAAATAAATTTGTCTTAAAATATCATTTATTTAAGCTATTATATAACGGTATCACAATACATATTAAGCTTGAAGACTCCTTTGCATTGGTGAAAAAATATTTATCTGGGGGTTAAGGCACATAAACATTACGGTCTAAATCATCTTGAACTTCTCTTCTTTCTATCATGAAAATTAAAAGAAGAAACATAAACAACGTGATCGGTAGCGAGCGCATTGTTTGGTTAACCGCGTTACAGACAAAATGTAAGTAAAAAAAAGTTCGCTTTGTTTTTACACAAATGTTAGACTTCAGTGTTGATTGTGCCGAGTATCTGGTACAGTAACCACTGATGTAATTCTTTTAAACATGGTACTGTAAAGAATAACATTTAAAAACATAAACGGATTAAACTGAAATGTAATAATTTCTATGAAGTTTCACTTCCGCTTTTCGATCACTCTTCAAATGATAATGATGACTCTTCTGGAGTGATTGTTACTACAAAAATTGTATATTGTATTATTATATTGACATTTTTATGATTGTTCAGATTGTTAGAAGTTATGTTCAAGGGCGCGGACCTTTTTATATTCTGAAAAGCTAGAATTAAGAATGCTGGAATATGGAATTTGGCTGTTCCGTTCCGGATTTCAGATATTCGCTGTTCCGCCAATATATAAGTAACACCTCACTCATTGTACATATATGTGACAACAGTTGTAACGTTTTAATCATTATTACTGAATGTCGATTAAATACGGATAAGAAATATATATAAAAAAAAATTCGTTTATCGTAATATTAAAGAATTTATTACTCAATTTGTGAGTTTTACCAACAACCGGAATAGATGGTTTTTGTTTGAATAGTTCTTGTTTGAATAATGTGTTGTTTAGTGAACACCTCATTTGCTCATTTTATTGCAGTGTTTTAACACCATAAGATCGTCTTGTATTCAGTACACATCTTGGATCTCTCTATGGTAAGGCCAGAGTTTTTATACCTCTTGGTTTTTGAGACCACTGGTCCTATGTTTTGAAAAAGTAGAATAAAAATGACATTAGGAACTGACATCTTTATTATTGCCGACGGTTCGACTGGGCAGTCTTGACGTTAAATAAAATATTGGTGCTTGACCTTATGGGCTATTCGTTTTTTAAAGCCAGGTGAAATCTGACAGTGGGGTTTGGATATAGCCGGATATATTCGGGCGTGTCTAAACCATTTAGCCCCTATGTCGACATCCGGAAAAATGGCAGCGCCCATACACAACAAGGTTAATTTTAGCGTGAAGATTTTTTCCAAAACTACAACCAAGGAAATCGTAAAGTTTAATCTTTTAAGTTATGTAGGCGACTGCCTGATCAGGTCAGGGCTGATTGATCTTAGGGGCAATCTGAAAGTCACCAAATATGGCAGCAGTAAGCAAGAAAGATGAGGAACTTTCTTTGGTGTCGAGAAACCGGTGAAGGTGCTCATTGAACTTGGGTAAATCTTTCATTGTCTGTATAATTTATTTCATGGACTTTATGTTCAACCACTTTGTGGTATAAATTATCCCTGATTTCAGACTTCTTTATATGACTAGTTAATAAAGTGTCAGAATAGTAGGGATATATAATAGAAAGTAATTAATTTAAAGTGTTTATTTTTGTTCGAAAATGATGACTATTGACGGGCGCAGTAGACTGATGGGCATGTTCAATATGTGCTCTGTTCAATATAGTAGTAGAAAAGCCCTTCCTACTCAATATTAGAACAATTTCCCATAAACCAAGAGATATAAAAACTCTGGCCTGAAGTTGGCACTTATATTAGGCGATTATGTAATTTTCTGTTGCTGGAGATGTTTTTGACCCCTTGTTGAACTTTCATGTTAAAGATTTGTCCTAGATAAAGTTTAACATTCACCTCACAAGAAAGGTCATACTTATATAAAACTGAATGAGTCTTTAATATATACAAAACATTTAAGAAGATATTAGATTTATGAATGTCAAATATGCCTGTGCATGTTTGTCTTTCACAAAAGAATAGGCTGTTGCCCTGTTTATTTCTAAAATGTACTCTTCCATCTATCAATTTGGATAGTACCATAAATTGTTGAAAAAATGAATAGCTCACAGTGCAGATCATGACCAGATAGCAAAGAAATTAAAAGCAAACAGTGTTGATCATGATCAGGCATCGAAATAATGAAAAGCTAACAGTGCAGATCATGATCAGACAGCAAAAAAATGAAAAGCGATTAGTGCAGATCATGATCAGACAGCAAAAATATGCATAACAAACAGTGCAGATCATTATCTGACAGTAAAACTGAATAGTGAACAGTGCAGATCATGATCAGATAGAAAAAGATAAATAGTCGGTTGTGCAGAGCATGATCAGATAGCAAAAGATGAATAGCTAACATTGCAGATCTTGATCAGACAGCAAAATAAGAATAGCTCACAGTGCAAATCATGATCAGACAGCATCAAATAAATGATCAGACAGCATTAAATGGATAGCTTACAGTGCAGCTCATGATCAAACAGCAAACAAATGAATAGTGAACAGTGCAGATCATGATCAGACAGCAAAATAATGAGGCATAGAGCTTAGATATTCAGCATGTGGCATGACTTTCTACCAAGATTGTTCAAATCATGATCTCAGGGTCAAAATTGACCCTGCCCAGGGGTCTCTTGATTTTACATAGGCTTATTCAGAGGAAAATGTAAAAATTGACCCTTTCTGCTATTAATGACCTTGTATTATAGCCAATGGTAGACAGGTGAGCGATATAGGGCCATCATGGCCCTCTTGTTTATGATAAATACAAAGTCACATTTTAATATTTCAAAACTGTACAACTTTGCATGGAATGCTACTCTTTCAAACCAAACCGATAATGCAGCGAGACCATAAGTACTTTTGATGAAATGGCGATCAGACTAACTCAAGGGAGTGGATGGGGTAATTACAAATGGCAGCCCAAGTAACCTTGATACTGTTATTAGGTGGAGATGTTGCTCTTAAACCCCGGGCCTGCAAACAGTAAGTGCGGCGTGTGTGATCGCTAAAATGAATAAGCACCACTAAATTTTACTTTGCTGCATGTATGTAATTACTGGAATCACAACAAAATGCTTAGGATTACCCGAACGCATATATAAACAGTACAATTTATCAGAAGTTGAGAAACCTTTCAAATAAAACCCATGCTCAATAAATACAACACGTTTTGATGTCCGAACTCATGATCGACAACCAGATGATGTTTTTATCACTCAAAATTTAGCCTCAGAAGAGCCCGTTCCCATCCCTGAAAGTGATTCATCAAATATAAATATCCAACTTGTCCTGTCGGACTGTCAGATATAAATGAACACTTATCTTATCGAAATTAATGGGAGATTTTGACCACATTTTGCCGGTGCCGGATTTGCTTGAACGGAGCGGAGTGCGCAGGCAATCGCTGTTTTCTGTAGCGTTTGGTTTGCGCATTTATTCTGACTATACATCCGATCTGAAGGATCTGTATACTGGGGTCTAAAAGTAAAATCAGTCAAAATCGATTTTTGACTGTCCTAGTCAAAAAAGTGATTCAATACTTTCTGTTATATCTACGTACATTTTAATCTATATCTTTCAATAAGAGAAATAACTCGTGATAATTCACTTTATTTACAAGCTTAAAAGCATTTACTTAGTTTTCAGCTCTGTTCTAGATCATAACTCAATGTAGAAATTCTGAAAGCTAATAAAACTTTAAGATATGTCCACCACGCTGTACGGAAAATATGAGACTGAATGAAACGGTACAATCTAGGTTTAGTACAGTAGCTATGATTTGAACACGTTCAATAAATATCCCTTGTTCACTTCTTTTAAAACGAAATTTTGGGGAAAGTTCATTTTAATGACAACGAGACATAGCTCTCAGAATAAACCAACATACCAAAGTGAACTTAGGCTATCTTTGGTAAATTGTTCATTTGCTATTTTGGATGATAGTACACGTTGGCACAGTAGCTTCCGCATATACATTAACTGTTGGTTAATTGCCTGGAAGAAGTTATAGTTGATGTAGATTACTTCACATATTCAATCTCTCCCTCAATAGGCACCATACCGAGCCAGAAACCAAACCAAAATTATAAAGTGTTTTCTGAAAAAAAAGTTCTCTTCTTGGCATCAGACCATCCTGATCATTTATAAAACTTTTAAGGTCATTCAAAATAATGGGACACCTATGAACACTCTCTCACGCAAGATAAAAAAATGCTCTCGAGGGAATGAGTGAACGAACGTTGGCCTTTAGCTTTTTTAGCTCACCTGGCTACGCCAGGGTGAGCTTTTCTGATCGATGATTGTCCGTCGTCCGTCGTCCGTCAACATTTTGATTCAAATGACATCTCCTCTGAAACCTCTAGGCCAATGTTGATAAAACTATGCAGGAATGTTCCTTACATGAAGCTCTACCAAAATTGTTCAAAGAATTCCATTCCATGTAGAACTCTAGTTGCTATGGCAACAAATAGGAAAAACTTTAAAAATCTTCTTCTCTGAAACCACAAGGCCTAGAGCTAAGATATTTGGCATGTAGCATTGTCTAGTGGACCTCTACCAAGATTGTTCAAATTATGACCCCCGGGTCAAAATTGACCCCGCGCGGGTGGGCACTTAGTTTTTGCATAGGCATATATAGGAAAAACTTTAAAAATCTTCTTCTCTGAAACCACAAGGCCTAGAGCTTAGATATTTGGCATGTGGCATTGTCTAGTAGACTTCTACCAAGATTGTTCAAATTATGACCCACGGGTCAAAATTGACCCCGCGGGGATGGTCACTTAGTTTTGCATAGGAATATATAGGAAAAACTTTAAAAATCTTTTTCTCTGAAACCACAAGGCCTAGAGCTTAGATATTTGGCATGTAGCATTGGCTAGTGGACCTCTACCAAGATTATTCAAATTATGACCCCGGGATTAAAATTGACCCCGCACGGGGGGGGGGGGATCACTTAGTTTTACATAGGCTTATGTAGGAAAAACTTTTAAAATCTCCTCCTCTGAAACCTCAAGGCTTAGAGCTTAGATATTTAGCATGTGGCATTAGCTAGTGGACTTTTACCAAGATTGTTCAAATTATGACCCTCAGGTCAAAATTGACCCCGCACGGGGGGTCACTTAGTTTTGCATAGGAATATATAGGAAAAACTTTAAAAATCTTTTTCTCTGAAACCACAAGGCCTAGAGCTTAGATATTTGGCATGTAGCATTGGCTAGTGGACCTCTACCAAGATTGTTCAAATTATGACCCACGGGTCAAAATTGACCTCGCACCGGGGGTCACTTAGTTTTGCATAGGCTTATATAGGGAAAACTTTAAAAATCTTTTTCTCTGAAACCACAAGGCCTAGAGCTTAGATATTTGGCATGTAGCATTGCCTAGTAGACCTCTTCAAAGTTTGTTCACATTATGCCCCTGGGTTCAAAATTGACCTTGCCCGGGGGGGGATCATTTGTTTTACAAAGGCGTATATAGGAAACTTATTTTGTATATAACATTATCTAGTGATCTTCCACCAGGCAAGTGGACTTGTACCAAGTTGAGCGATATAGGGCCATCTTGGCCCTCTTGTCTTGGTTGAGTTAGCTTATTTCAAATGATTTGACTATTCCCCAATCTTTAAATGAATACACGGTTCTATATGTTTACTATGTTTCAAATTTTATCTTTTCATAAACACTGATCCTTTCAGAATAAACGCTCAAACCAAGCGGTGAGAACCTGCGCATCCCGCTCTGGTCCAGCAAATCTGGCACCGTCAAAATATGGTCAAAATCTTCAATAAATTTTGATCAGATTAGTACAATCAACAAGAATAGTCATATTTCAATGAATACACGTGCGTATAAAAACAAACCATTGAACAAAATAGGAAATAATCTACGATACACAGGATAATTTCTATGTCAACTATATTTTTATCATAATTGTTCGAAGGAGAATTGTCATAGTTCATTCAATTTTAAACATTTTTCTCTCAAATTTCCTGGGCTTGTGGACAAATTACTCCCATACAGTATCACATTCCGCATTTTTAGCTCACCTGGCACAAAGTACCAGAGTGAGCTATTAGGATCGCTTTCCGTCCGGGGTCCGTCGTACGTCCGTCCGTCCACCATTTCTTCTTGTTCAAATCATGACCCCCTGGTCAAAATTAACCTTTCCCGGGAGGGGGGAAAGCACTTGATTTCAAATAGGCTTTTATAGGGAAAACTTAAAAGAAAAAAACACAAGGCCGACAGGCAGATAATAGGTGTTTGAAATGTTACTTAGCATTGTGTAGTGGACCTCTACGAATTATGTTAGAATCATGACCCCTTTTATTATAGCAAATGGTAGTCAGGTGAGCGATATAGGGCCATCATGGCCCTCTTGTTTCAGTTTAGTACCCAAAACGTAAGAAAAATAAAAACGTTAGTTAACCTACCTTTGTGTCAACAATTTTGGTCTAGGCCACATCCGTTTCCGGAAGCCCGCACATCGAAGGCAAATTCGCACTAGCGGTGTCGGATTTGCTGGTTCCTCCCCCGTGAATAGTAGATATGCTTATATTAGCAGAAACTAAATTAGATGAATATTTTAATAGTAATATATATCATTATGAAGGCTTTAAAATGGAAAAAGACAGAAACAGATTTGCTGGAGGTATTTTACTCTATTTAGAGATGATTTACCATGAAGAAGGAGACCTGAATATGTCAGTCATGAATGTAGTCATATTGAATCTATCAAGCTCTGCGTGGCAAATAGGAAATGGCGTATTTCACATACACTTTGAATATGGAGGCTTTTAATGCAGATTTGAGTACAGCACCTTTTCATGTAGTACATGTATTTGGTGATATTGTTTACATCAGTGATTATTAATTGAAATATATTGTCAATCACCATGTTCCTTTAAAACAAACCAAGGTGAAGAAACAAGCACCCCCTTTTATGAATGGTGACCTAAGGTGAAAAAGAAACAGCTTGAAAATAAATGTTTCAAATGTAAAAACGACTTTAACTGGAATGCTTTCAAGAAACAGAGAAACTTTATAACTATGATCGAACGTAAGTCGATGCAGTTGTACTTTGAAGAGAGATGTTGAGGTACACCAAATAAAATCACTTTTGGCCTACATCAAACCCTTTCTATCAAATGACTATTTGTCTGCTTTTAGAGCTAAATACGGGTGTCAAACAACACTACTTCGTTCACAGTCCTGTGGAATAGGTTACCCCACATATTGCAACCCTGCCTGATCTTGAATAATTTAAGCAGGCAGTGGCCTAGCCCAGTTATTAATCATACGTTAGTTGTATTTAAACCTTTTATTCTTTTACCTTTTGAATAGTTTTTCCAATCTTGATTCTCTTACTGCAAACACTATCGTGCAGTTATCTTATTTTCATTTTTATCAAAAACCGGCGTGCACCGTGTCCATAATACTCATGAAAGGCGTGAGGCATTTTCACAAGATAGATAAAGATTATTATGTTTATTTCTGCAACGCCAGGAATGTGCAATATTGTATTGGATCCTCTACCAAATTTGAACTTTTCATTTTCCCTCATTTGGGCGTAATTTGCTTTGCATCATCCTTTACATGAATAACCTTTATACTTTTCTTACTACAGGTCGTACAAATGGCTCTTACATAATTTGTTAAAAATCAAACAAGAAATTTTGCACACAAAATTTACTATCTACAGATCCCTGTGATCTCGACCTTTGACCTCGTAAACAAAAGTTATCACATGCATCACTACACCTCATCCTGATCATTTTCAAATTTCAACGACTGTGTGACCCCCAAATTACAGTATGCAAAACTACACATCTTATTGATGTTTCAGAGCTAGTTTGATGAAAAGGCAACAAGGGGGTTCGGAGATGAAGGGCGAACACGGTAAAGTGGGCTGACAGGGAAACAGACATACAGCATGGGAAACTATATTTCTATGGGATGGTGCATAAAAATCGAAAGGTCAGTTTATGCGTACTGTAGTAACGTATGTGGGAGAGAACAGTAACCAAACTATGATGTTTCGGCGTAATATATTTGAATTTGAATACAAAAATGGTTGTGGGTATCAAATACAATTCAAAGACTTTATATAATGGCTACTGGCATTGATGGTACATCATCTGCGTTTGCTCATAATTTTCCCATACAATGGATATCATTTGTTGCAGGAGTCCGATCAGTTCATTTGGAAGCACCATCATCCCGTGTAGTCATAACATTAATCTAGACCACTGCACATGCATATGGTAAATTTATGACTAACATGTCAAGACAAATTTTGGAGGAACTTCGGTATTGATTTCAAACGATATGTACGAGATGGTAAGTTTGATTGTAAAATACATTGAATTCCGTCTGATCTGGACCACTGTACATGCATATGGTGACATTTAAGACTAACATGTCCAGAGAACTTCGGTATTGGTTTCAAATGATATGTATGGCTGATTTTCTCTGACTGTTATTTACTGCCGTTATCGTGACTATAGTCATACAGTTACATACTTCACATCCGTCAAAGCAACATAAACTCTTAACACATCAGTAGTGGGCACCTGGCCCCCATTTCACGAAAATACTTAAGTAAATACTTAGTAACATGCTTAACTTATTTCAACACTTATCAGCCCCTTGCATGTATATTCATTTAAAGAATTAAACTTTTTCAGAATCGTATTTACCCATTTATCACAATTATATATACACTTATTAGTATATGTGCAGAAAATGTTGCTTTAAGCAAGTAATTTATACTAAGTAAATTCTTAAGATTCTTAAAATTCTTAACTTGTACTCAAATGAATTTTTGCTCAATCTGACTTGCATTTAGTACTATATAATATTTTTGTTCTTTTAACATGTTAATTTCATTAAAAAACATACTACTGTTTCAAATGACGACAAGAAAATTCATTATTTTTAGTGACAATTAGACTTCAAAATAACTTACTTAGCTAAGCAATTACTTAAGTATTTTCGTGAAATCGGGGCCAGGCGTTATTATGACCCGGTTATAGGTCAAATAGTGATTCTAAAACGATCCGCAACTTCACTTTATAAATATAGTGGAAAAGAATTCATACGTAATTATTTTTCGAGAAAAAAAACTCTTGCCGTGAATGACACACGTGTTGTTATATGTTAGAATGAAATGTTGCTACGCGTTGAACATAGATCGAGGTATATCAAAGGCAGTATCGTGTAAGCATCGAAATATTAAATGCTTCCCTGTATTTTATAGTTGATAAAAATACAGTCCTGACTGTATTTTAATCAACGACAAAATACAGTGACACATATATTATTTCTTAATTATAAAACAAATAAATACGGAGAGATGATCGTCAGTAGTTCAGATGCAAAAAACAAATTTCACGAGTGCGCAACACTGAAGTGTTAGAATCGAAATAATAAATACTTTCCTGCAATTTATAGTTGATAAAAATACAGTCGGTCGCACGAATGCGAAAAAATAAATCATGAGTGCGCATCACGAGTGATTTACTTATTACGCATCATAACTCCTGTCTGTATTTTATCAACGATAAAAAAACAGGGACACATATATTTTTTCTTAATTATAGAAGAAAGAAGTGCGGAGAGATGATCGTCGTCCTGTGTAACCGGGTTTTGAGTTCTTGTGTTTAAGTTCTCAGACAGTCAATCAAGGTAACAATCCAACTGTTCCTGACATAAAACATCAAATGAAATGAAAGTAAAATTGTACTTCTCGATCTTAAATAAGAATGAACTATAAAATCACATGTACCTGCATCTATTTATTGCGATATGAAAGCGATTCATTTTCAGCAAATGATTTCTCACAATAAACATTGTAGTTAAAGCTGCTCACCCTCAGATTTTTGTGAAAATATAAAGTTTTTAAAACTGTCGGAAATTAACATTTTTTTGAACGAGTCACCAAATGAAACGGTTCCAGTATTCATGTAAACTATCTCTGCGTTTCTGAACGCTACCAAATCATAAAGCGTTTAAAACCACAATATAACCATAAAATGTAACGGTGCCGTCAAAACAAACCCATCATTTTTTTCAGTAGCTTTTCTCAAATCGCTCTGTTTCTTTTCACTTCTGTTGTTAATTCTAGCATTTACTTTTACAATTATGTTTAAATATATAATTTTGGAGAAATTTTGCACCAGAAACTGTGGGCGAGGACAGTAGTCTGGGATACCCAGCACTGTTTAACAATTATATCTTTATGTAAAAAAGAATAAATCAGAATAGTCTTTACATATGAAAAGAGTTGGTTTGGTTATATTGTTATACAGTCCAACCTATCCACAACAACACCAAAGGAAGTATCAATTTTTGTTTGGTATTGAATGGTTGTTGCTCTGGGGAGGTTAATTTGTTCAAATATAAATGCTTTGGGAAACAAAACATCCTTCTGTGTAGAGAGGTGTTTGCTCTTCGAAGGTGTTGTTTAGAGAGGTTGAACTGTATGTCCAACTTAACAGAAACATGGCAGAATAAGTCGTTTATACATCTTAAGAGTAGTCTAGGTCTGATTATGTCTGTTCTGAATACCACATGTTTAGAACGGCAATTATATACTACACAAATATGTATGTTACAGTTAACTTTCTTTAAACAAGTTGACCTATTTTCCAATTAGAGCTTGTGTACCATGTGAAACACAAGACTGTGCACATCCGGGAGAATAATCTTGTGTTTCACAGAACGTAGCATTGCAGTAGATGTTGAGGCCCTCTCTGTTTGTAGAATACTCGAAGTCTTGGAACACAAACCGTGTCTCGTGTGTAGACTGTGATATGATGTGGGTATTACTGTCAACCTCGCACCTGATATAAATATATGTCTTTTTTGTTGAATTGATATGAATTTGTGCATGTAGAGTTTATATGTTTATTGATGTTAATATCATAAAGAAGACAATTTCTTACGACTAAACAAAAATATTTTCATTTAGATTTAGAAATTCATTTAGATATCAGTTAAGTCATTATGTCAACAAGTAATTTGACCTACAAAATGATATTTACCCGTCCTTGATAATGTTAAATGTCATATCATCGGCTGCTTCCGTTGGTTTGGTGTAGCATGTATGTAGCCTCATTTTGATAGACCAATCGGATGCGGTTGTAAAAACCTTGACGTACACGTTATCGCCCACACTTGCATGTATGGGATTTCCGTAGAGCTGCTGCATGTAGCCTGGGTCTTTGAAGAATGTCATGCTTATATTATAATGGCCCGATACTGCACTGTGATGCGCGTCTATATCATGATGCACGTGAGATGACGTGGCTTCTTTACTACTGACGTCACATTCGACGGTATATGTCCACTTGTGTTGCCGAATAATAAAAGGATTTATCGGGTCATAAATAGCATAGTATAGGTCATTTTCATAGAATATTGTGCCTCCAGATATCTGCAAAATGAAACATACAAATGTAGAAGGTAAACATGCTACTGCAGTTAAAAATACAATAACCAAATCACAGCCCAGGCATCATAGTTTTGGCATACGAAACTGGCATTTATCCTGTTACGCGCAGACTACTTTCCTCACTGAATGGTACCAATCTTTATTTTTTTAAAATCTAATAATGTTAACATTACTGATTGCAAAATATTGTTGCACTCATATTATTTACATACTGTATCATGATTGATTTATTTACAGAAAATGATTCGTAAATTCGCCTATTGATTCATGTGTTGTTTATAATAATAATTACTGGATCAACATACCCGTTCAGTTGTTAAACAGTCCCCGAAACCTTGTCGAAATATAAGATGATTTCCTATCACTGTTCCACGGCAAGTGCTGTCACCAAAGTATATGTGATTTGAAGTTATCCCCGGATATAACTGCTGTAATATTGACATGTTGACAGTGATATTCCAGCCCGAGTTAGTACACCTTGGATGTACGGCGTCCTCTAATCTAACTGGGTGTTAAAACAGAAATTATTACAGTAATTATTCAATATCGATATCTAAAGTTTGTTGGCAACTAATTTCCTTTATTTAAAATTTACAGACTGTATACAAATTAAATTGTCCTCACACTTACGGTTTGGCGACTCTTGTTGTTTACATTTATTTTTTGTGTGAGAGAACATTGAAAGTAATGTTCGTTCAGCAGATGACATATAAGAGCTTCTCTCTAATTTTTTATCATAATTTTAGTCCATCCTGACAGAGTAATATTTGTAGGAATAGGCAAATAATCGTAGTCTTATAACTTTTCTTTTTTCATTTCAATGTCATTTGAGAGCCTCCACAAACTTCAAATTCGTGACTGTTGATTTATAGTGAGGTAAGATTTACGGGTAGAACAAAGTTGAAATGCACATCACTAAAAATGTTCAATATGATTCTTTTGGTTCCGTTTCATTTGCGATTCGTTTGCGTTTGCGCTCCGGTTCGGTTATACATAATCTATAAGCAGATTACCACGTCACTGATCCTACATCGTTACGTATTCTTTATTAAAAGTATTTTGTAAATAAGGACTTCAAGCGAACTGGTGTGGCTGTTAATTTTGTAGCAAACGTCGTAACATATTCTATAATAAGGGCTCTTTAACGGTCCGGTCCGCTCAGGTTCGTTCCCGGTTCGGTAGCGGTTCTAAATGGTTCCGGTTGCGGTTTGGTTGTAAAAATTAACGTTGGCAGTTCTGTACATATGTAAATTTGTATTAAATATGCGAACCGTATATTGTTGTGTTTGTAGAACTTCGTAGCGTAACAGTTGTTGCAGTTGAAGGAGGTGTTGTTGAACGTATTCTGCTGAATTTCGAATTTATCGTAGTAGATGATTTAGCAGCTGTTAGCTCAACTGTAGTTTTAATAGGTGTATTAGTCGTACCATAATGTTGTGTTGTAAGTAATTCATCGGTTTCAGTACTTTGACGGGCCGATATTGTACTAGTGCTTGCTGAACCTGTTTCTGCTACTGAAACCACTTCAGATATGTTATGTTCACCGTTTGTAGAATATTCAACAGATGTCACATAAGAGGCATTCGTAACTGACGTTATCACTTGTGTAGATTTTACCATTGTGGTAGTTGACGTTGTCGGTTGTGATGTAGTGTCGGCTGATATTCCCGTGGTTTCAGACAAGTGCATTCTTGACGTCATGTTGGTGTCTGTATGTGGCATTGTATACCTCTCAATGGATGACGTCTCCGTGTTAGAGTTTGTGTTTGCTGAGACAGGGTGTGTTGTAAAATTTACTGGTATGTTACTTTCAGATATCGATATATGCTTCAAATCTGTGCTTCTAGTATATGGTGTTGCTTCGGTGCTCATATTCATTTTTGTCTCAACGGCCTGATTTGTCGTTAAATTACCAACTTTAACAGCGCTGTCGGTCGTTTCTGAGGCGTGGTTATGTAAGGTACCTTTAAATGCTTTTGTCTGTGAAAAACGTGTCGTAACAGGCATCGATGCTGTAGTAGAATCATGTGTACATACATAACTTCCATTAGTATTACTGCAAAGAGCTCCCTTGCCACATGGTGTAATACTGCTTTTACATTCATCTATGTCAATTTCGCAGTTGTTGCCTTCCCATCCTGTAGCGCAGTTGCATTGAAAAGAACCTAAATAGTTTACACATATTCCATTATTGATACATGGAGAGCTCTGGCATTCATCTAAATCTGTTTCACACTGCTTACCCATCCAGCTTAATGGACAAATGCAGGAATAATTACCTTGAGTGTTAAGACAAGATCCACTGTGTTTACAAGGAGAAGATGTGCATTCATCTATATCAGTTTCACAGCGAGCTCCCGTCCAGTTAGGCGGACATGTACATGTAAAACTCCCAGGGTTGTTATTGCAAGTTCCGTTGTTCTTACATGGTCCACTTACGCATTTATTTACATCGGTTTCACAATATTCGCCAGTCCAATTATTCGGGCATGCACATGTAAAGCTGCCTTGTGTATTACTACAATTTCCGCTGTTCCTACATGGTGAAGACATGCATTCGTTTACATCTGTGTCACAATGTTTACCTGTCCATGAAACCGAGCACAAGCATGTATAGCTGCCTACCGTGTTATCACAAGTTCCGAAGTTTTTACAGGGAGATGAAGTGCATTCATTTACATCAACTTCACAGTGATTTCCAGACCAGTTTGATGGACATGTGCAGGTATAACTGCCTTGTGTATTTCTACATTTTCCACTGTTCTTACATGGCGAAAACATGCACTCGTTAGTATCTGTTTCACAACGAGCTCCGGTCCAATTGCGTGGACAGTTGCAGGTGTAACTGCCTTGCATGTTATTACAAGTTCCGTTGTGCTTACAAGGAGAAGAGACGCATTCATTTATATCAGATTCACAAGTACTACCTGTCCAGTTATGCGGACATGCACATGTATAGCTGCCTTCATTGTTATTACATGTCCCGTTATGCTTACATGGAGAAGAGCTGCATTCATTTACATCAGTCTCACAAGTACTACCTGTCCAGTTATGCGAACATGTACATGTAAAGCTGCCATGTGTATTTTTACAAGTTCCGTTGTGTTTACAGGGTATAGCCACACATTCATTTACATCATTTTCACAATGTTTACCTTGCCAGTATTTTGGGCAATCGCAGTTGTAACTTCCGGGCTTATTCTTACACTGTCCGCCATGTAGGCAGATGCTGCTGTTATTGCATTCATTAATATCAGATGAGCAATTACTGCCAGTCCAACCGTTTCGACAGTTGCATTTATATCCTCCGTTGATATGTATACAACTTCCGTTGTTCTTGCAAGGATGCTCCGTACATTCATCTTTAATGCTACAGTTCTTTCCAGACCATCCATTATCACAAGTACATAAGTAATTTCCGAACCTGTTCGCACAGTTTCCATGAACACATGGATGTAACTTCCCACAGGCATCAGTAGGATGATGACAATGACTATTAGGATCCCAACCATCGACACAGTTACAGCGAAATCTCTGAGGGTTTGGTAAATTAATACATGTCCCATTATTCGCACACGGATTTCTTGTGCATTCATCGTAATCCTTGTCACAGTGCCTTCCATCATAACCCGTGTAACAGGCGCATGTATAATTTCCACGTGTATTTCTACATGTTCCGTGAAGGCAAGGGTTGCTCTTGCACTCATCGATATCAGTATCACAGGTTTGTCCTGTCCAGCCAGAATTACAGTTACAGTTGTAGCTACCAACCGTGTTGTTACATGAAATACTGCCGTTTGGATTACATATCTGAAAAGAGAAAAAGCATAATTATCATCCTACGCTGCCTGACCAGAATATCTTCCGAATAAAAATGAGCTGTTGATGAAAATATGTTATTTTAATCATGATACCGAGCCTAATTGTTCATATATGCATATGGAACATATAATATACATCGCTTCTGTACGGAATGAAGAATACACTTGGAGGCTTTTCTAACGCAACACTTTTTAAAACCGAATTTCTTGGAAATGGTTCACAGTGTTGATTTGAAATTATGCATGCAGTTATTTGGCCATATAAGACGTCCAAATATGACGAAATTATTCAACCGGCTGTGCAAAATTTTCTTGCACTTTGCACTTGGCAATATTGGCGGGAAAGAATTATTGGTTATTTACTCATTCACCTTTTGTACATACCTCGGAACGCCGAAAAAAACCCACATAACTTGCACACATTTGTTCAACTCAGAAACGCATTGCGCGAATGAATGTCCGCGAACGATGCTGCGCAGTCTGCATGTTTCAGACAGGCCAATATTTTAGACACGTATTAAAATTGATCGATTTTATTAATGTTTTTTTGTAATTTACCAAAATTCATATTGCAAATATTTATTCTGTTTTCTATTCTGTTTTATTCTGTTCATTTTTTATACGTTTTCAGCAATAAAATGTAAATAAATTTCAACGAAGTGAGTATGATGCCTTTTATTATTATTCTTTGAAATTTCAACGAAATCCATGCACACATAAGCAAAATGAAATGCATTTAAACGGATGCTGCGTTAGTAAAGCCTCTAAGTGTACTAGTATAAGTTTGAGCAAGTCTTCGTAACGGACACATTATTGCAGACCTTAGTGGGCACTAAACGTTAGCTGTTTCATAAGGTTCTATGTTTCCATTTTATTTATTTGAGCATGTATGCATTTAGAACAAGTATGCTTGCATTAAGATAGTTGATATAAGAAAGGAGTACAACAGAATGTTCATAAAATATTTGAAAATCAAATAAATTATTTCCTCGAATGATTTAGCAAATATTGTTTTACATTGCTTTATTTTTTAATTCTGAAAATCCTTACGCTTAATAAGCTGTTTTTTTTTTTTGTAAAACATGTATTTATAGAATAAATTACATTAACAATATATATATTTTTGTCCGAAAAGATGGATTGAATTGGTGAAAAATTTCTCTAAACGAATCGAAACAGTTTGCCGTTTGAGTACCGTTATACAATAGATACAGAAAGTGTTAACAAAACGCTTCCAATTTTAACAAAACAAAATTAGTGTAGTGGACCTTTTGCTTTTATATTCTATTCGGCAATATTTCAAACTACAGTCAGGAATAAATCCCTCGCGCACTGAAGGGTAAATGTTCGTGTTCCATTTACGTATATGGGTTACTTTTCTGTATTTTCATATACTCTACTCTTGAGGAGTCACACTATCGAATCACCAATGGCATTTCTTGTCGAAAGAGTTATCTGCCCCTTGACTCAAATAACTTACTTATTATGTTAATACAAAAAATATCGACATAATATATTGGCAATAGGATAATCTTAGACACTCTGAAACAATGGGTATACAATTTTCGAGATCATACCAATGTAATCCAAAGTAGTAGTGTCCCACCTCTATTTGGTATCTTGGGGATAATGGGCAGACATACAGTATGGTTTGTTACATGATACAGTATAACGCATACAACAAATCCCTAGCCGTGTCTTTCATAAAGCCGTAGCTGAATTTTCTTTTGCTCGTTCGAGTTTGAAACAAAACCAGCTACAGTTAGTTGAATGATACAGCTATGTACTGGTATGCTTAATACTGTAATCACGAGAAAAGCTACTTACCTCTACTCTTGATTTTTAATACGAAAACACTTGCCATTACACACCGACTATATTTTTAAACAACAGTCATGATATACATCGTACCTGCTTATGCTCAGTAGCAACCTTAATAACAGAATATCAAGTTCTACTTCATCACATTGTTCACCTGCTAACTAGTCTGAAGAATATGTCTTAGAGACATAGAGAGATATATACTTAAAAATTACTATAAAAAGAAATAAGCTTTCGGTGCACACTTCATAATACTACAATCATGTATAACAAACATAAAATTATACAAAAGATGCCTGATAAATGATCCATGCTCAGGTTTTATACCATTTATCGGTCTTTAATGCTTAAGACACTTTCAGTAGTAGTCAAAGAAATTTCCACAATCTGACACCACAAACCTTTTTGCTGCATGGAGAAATGCCTAAAACAATTTAAATGTGAAGAAAATAAGGAAACCCCATGACAGTTTTCAACCAATGTTCGATAAAGGCAGTATCCGTAATTTTCAACCAATGTTCGACAATGCAGTATGAATTATAAAATATTATATATACCGGTATTCTAATCGTTTTGTACAGTGTATCTTATATGGTTGCATGATTCTGCAAATGTTACGCTCGGGTGGTAATTTTAGCTTCTTTGACACAAACAGAACATCGGAAGGTAAAATAGGTTAACTGTTTTTCTATTTGTCCATAAAACTATAGAGGGTTACCGCCATAGCGCATTGGTGAACGTAAAACGCAGGAGAAACTATAAATTCCTTGCTCGAATCCAGCTATTTTTCTTCTTTTCTTTTTCTTTTTAAAGGATTATAGGTTATTCTAACATGACCAGCGAATAACCTTCATACATGTAGAACAAAATCTATTCGGGTTATTCTGCAATAAACCGACCCTGAATGACGCTGCACGCGCATCGTGTTTCGGCTGTTCAATTTACCCGAAGTATAGAGGATCTTACATGGCATACTGTGGATGACTTGTGGCAAAGCAGGGGATCCGATGGATTTACTGTTTTGATGTTATTATTTTTGTTTGCACAGTGACGTCATTAATCAAGAGAAGCTGTGACGTCATTTACCTATACTCGTTACTAATAGTTTTCGTAACTTGAACCGTTATTGCGTAACCTGAAAATTCGAACCATTTCTATAAATGAAATTCCTGTTACATTTACTCGAAAATTATTAAAGTTTGTTCCTTTCTTATGAGACTAGTATACGTTGATGAAAAATCTGAAACACCGCGTACAATACATCTTTCATGACTGAAAGTCACATTACGTTCGATGAAAATAGTTCTCTCATTCTCTTCAAATATTGTATCAAATAAGTCCTGTTAGAATCGAAATAATAAATATCCAAGTTTGGTTTATGGTAGAATAACGATCATTTGTCGTTCTTATGCGTAATAATATATCACTCAGGCCTTCGGCCTTCGTGATATAATTTGCGCATAAAAACTCCAAACTCGGGTTATTCTACGATTAACCAAACATGAATACATTTTTTTCTTAATTAAATGCCCTTTCTATGCGAAACTACATTGTTTTTAATAACGGAGAGTCTATCTTTTGAAAATTTGTGACAACATTAATTAAAAAGTGAGAACTACATGTGTCGAAACTTTGAATATGAAATAACAAGCAGATAAGCAACACAAAACTAAACTATAGACAAAACAGCATCATCGGGAAGATGATAAAAAGAAATAAACTAAACGAAAAAGATGACTCGCATTCCTGGCTCGAACAAACCTAATCTAGATTTGCAAGGCAATCGCATTACTACTGTTCCACAACAACCTACCTAATAAGTCATACTACTATATTATATGCATGATAACTTCCAAGCATACAATACTTGTCCCTCCAGTATTATTTGATTATTGAAAGCTCTTGTTATAATCTGAAAGGAACACTCTTCTGTTCATATCTTACCGATAAAGCACACTCATCGGTGTCGTTTTCACACCTAAGTCCAGAGAAACCTTCGACACACATGCACGTATACGATCCATAACGATTAAGACACGTACCGCCGTGTTGGCACAACTGTCTTGGGGCACTGCATTCGTCTGTATCTGTGCACGTCCTACCATGATATCCTCGATTACATCTGCAGTGAAACGTTCCAGGAGTGTTTGTACAAGCCGATACGTTCACACAATAACCGAGATCACACTCGTCTACATCCACAGCACAAGTCGGACCAATCCATCCTGTCGGACATTGACATGTAAACGAACCTTGCGTGTTGTGACACGTACCACCGTTCTTGCAAGCATTTTTGTTACCGCACTCGTTTATATCTCTGCAACCACTTCCATGAAAGCCTATATTGATAAAATACATTAACATGGTGATACTATCCGCTCGGAAAATTTTAAAGCAGCTTGGTAATGGAATACAACGTTTTCGTGCCTGTAAAATATTTAAATCGATGCAACATGTGCGTATGCCCATCGGTCAGTATACGTGGGTACTAGAAATGACATTTATGAGCTTTACATAGCTGAGATAACATGTTTCACAGTCCATCTTACCTGACATGTTTCTGGCAAAACAATACGATTGTAGATAGATCAACAGTTGATGTTGCATGTTAAATTAAAAAAACATTTGTTACGTACTGAAAATTAAAACAGTATTTAGTAAATTGACTACTGTAATTGTAATATGACTTATTCTTTTCTGAGTGTAGAAATATACATGTATTTCAATTTTTCTGAAAATAATAAAATTCAGTTCTGACTCAAAATGCAAAATGTATAAATGAAAACCAAAGCAGCATTTTATATTGTATCATTTAAACAAAACCGTTTTGGAAAGTTCAGAAGTAAAGTAGTATACGCCGTGATAAAATGCATCAATGTCTATGTAGTCAAAACAATTGTATCTTATATAAATCAAATGTAGATGCTCTGTGTAAACTAAACAGACAATTATTACATACTGCAAATTAAAACGTATTAAGTAAATTGAAAACAGTTATTGTAATATGACTTTTTCTTTTCTGAGTGAAGAAATATATTTCCATTTCTCCGAAATAGAAAATACCGTACAGACAAAAAATGCAAAATATTTGAATTAAAACCAATATTTTACGAACCCATCTATCTGTGTAACAAAACTAAAGCAGATTGAAAAACATCATGTTTCTAGTGGACAATGATGTCATGCTACTTTCATTAAATTTGAAATGAAAACAACAACTTAACATAATACATACTTAGAGTAAAACAACGAACAGAATAAAATATTTGGATTTTTTTCTATTTAATTTCTTTACTAATTAATTAATAAGGCTAAGATACATAGTTATTTTCGTTCTTCAAACTTGGACTTGTATATAAGACTATTGCGTGAAATAAAATAATGTAAGAGGTTAATTTGTGGAATCTTATTTGGGTCCCATACCCGTCAGCTCTTCAAAACAAAATCAAAGCACGGAAAGTACTGATTGGACGGTTGTGTTGGCATATGTTTATTAATTTTAGGCAGTCAATGCTGAAATGTCAGCTCCAAGTGAAATACCGACATTTTTACTCCAGATAGGTGAAATAATCACTCAAAAGTCTAAAACGTGAAAGTGATCCCTTTATTTTTTTTTCAGTGAAATTCTGTTCAACTACTAAGAATATTTGAAGTGCTCAATTAAAAGAGACTTTAAATTAACTGCTCAAATCCAAGACGTTAAAATGTGAACTAGAGATGGAGGTCAAAGTCAAAGAAATCAAAACTGATTAACTATTCTCGCAAACTTGTGTTTCAGATTGCAAATTTGTAAATGAACCGCCAGCACCAAGGGTGTTTGACCTGTCAAGTATCGGTAACTGCACGACTATGCGTGGTCTGAAACCAGATGAGAAAGATCAAGCTAAGATCTCAGAAGGCTATCGATCAGAAACATGGACCTATTACAACAGCTACTATAACAGATGTATGTGCTAGTAACAACATGTGGGTGCGAGATAGTGTTCATACCGTGTCAACTACAAGGCGCACACCTAAGGCAACTCGAAAGATGTCTATGTTCCTGGATTCGGGGTAACAAATGCATTTATCATCTATTATGACACTGAACGTTTATGCAGTATAGCTGAACTTGAAATATTTAGCTATGTGCAAAGTGGCACGAACGAGATGTTACTCGATGTGACGAGACACATCAAAACATGCACAAGTTACTGTTTGGCATACATTTTACAAACGAAATTAGAGTGTAGTTAAAAGAACGTTATATTATCGAAACATAGGGGCTTTAAAACCTTCATAATTATATATGAAGGACTTTCGTTCTTGTGTGTTCGATTACCGTTAGGAGTTGAATTTACAACCTGGAAATGGCTCAGTTACTTGTGTGAGCAAGTTGCATTTGTCCTGTGTTCCTTAAATCAAAGTTACGTGTTGTTTGGCACTACGTTGAATGAGAAAGCCTGTGTATGTTCAAATTCATTCACGGCCTAACGTTATGCGGCGGTATGCCACTTCAGAAAATGGTAACAATCTTTATTTTGACCTACAATTGTGCAAGATTTGTATCACATATAAGAGACTGAAATTTGAATTGACTGCTTCCAATACTTAGACTTTTTATACGGGCATTTAAATGTTGATATATTTACCTTTTTTACAAACGCGACGTCCATTCTTGTCGCAATCTCGATTACTAGTGGAACTGCACTGATGCTCGCATTGATTTCCAGACCGACCACTTGCACACCACAACATAAACTCTAGCACCAGCCTAAAGAATTAGGATGATCATATCAGTCATAGATAAAAAAAATACGGAAACTGTTGTCTCTATATGAAACACAATTTAATGTTTAAAGACAATATTATAAGAAGTATTCACCTGAAACAAAACTGTGAATTGTTCTTCACGATAAATGGGATTATTCTAATTTATTCAAATGTCTAATCAAACTTGCAAAAAATTACTGTCCTCTAACCTTGAGGTTTTATAGTGATTTAGCCTTCTTTAAAACGCTTGCATTATCTCTATATATAAAAATAACCAAATTGATACGTTTACTTCTATTGGTTAGTTATCATCTTGGAGAGACAGTATTTTTTATTGGCATGGTATATTCGTATATATTAAGGAACCGCTTTTGTTCCTGTCACTTAGTCGTTTATTTAAGACGTCACCTTGTACGTGAAAAACTGTAATCAGTACTACAAAGGATACGAAATATATATGTTTAGTGTTTCGTTGTGAAATAACAATGTGAGTACTTTTTATTTGGGTACAATAGTGTTGCTTTTCAAAGCTAAGTTTTCGTTGTCACTGTTAGAAAATAATTCTGCATATTCATGTCGACACGTAAGAAGATCATCATTTGGTGTAACAATGTGTTAGCATGCATAACTTAAACACAGCAAGGTCTAAATCTAGGTTTTTACAGAGCTGTTTAAAAGGCATTTGTTATTTTGCAGCAATATATGAATTTGAGATCAGAGCTTAACATTTAGCTTAACAAGAAAAGACAATTGAAAGTCTTGAAGAAAGATCTTTGAATTTCTAAAAGGGTGCTTGAATCTAACAATTCAACGGGAAACATTTCTAATATCATTTCTAATATTCTGTTTTCATTTCAACCTGTAACTTATACCCGTTTCTACGGAAACACTTAAACTTTTTGCTCAGTTTTTAAGCCGTTCGTTCAAATCTGCAGAGTCGATTACAAATTCACTTATGATAAGTGGAGTAAAAACATTGCATCTTTTTAAGGTTTTGATACAAATAATATAAACAATTGATTATTAAACTTATTTCTCTAAGGCAAAATTAATTGCCGTATAGTTCAACAAGCGGAGGCTATTACTCCTCATGTGTTAGAACAAATCTATTGTTTTTGAGCATTTCGGATATTGATGAGATACCATATTGTTACAGTAAAACTTCGTTAACTCGAGCATCGATAACTCGAGAACCCCGGATAACTCGAGGACTCCTGTCGGTCCCGGCAATTTTACCCCTATGTTTAACCAGAAAATACTATGGATAACTCGAGCATCGATAACTCGAGAATCCCAGATAACTCGAGGAACACCTGTGGTCTCGCCAGGTAGATTTCTTACTAAATTACCTGCGGCAACTCGAGGTCACTGATTATAAGATTTTTCTCACCTCCGATGGCGCATCATTATTTAGACACGTCATGTGAAAAACTTCTATTGTTAGTTGATTGTTCTCGTTAATTATCAATTAATCGGCCGTCCAGTGGCCAAAGTGTATAGAATGCTTTTCGCACATTTAAATTGTCTCAAGTCATGTGTAATTACACCCACTTGCTACTTTTATTGAATAAGAAGAAAATAAAGATAATCATGTTTGCGAGTTTTTAATTACGAGAACTTAATGATGAGTTGAAAAGTTTGAGTCTGAGTAGGCTTTTGATAATAAAGCTTGAGAGAAAATCCCAAACTGCATATTCTTTCGTTTGATTTCTATAACCTCTATGCTAACTGAAAGAAATGTGCTTTTTCTTTGTTTCAAAGCTGTTTCATAGCTATCTTTTGCCTATGCATATAACGATCTTTATTTACATTTTGATACATTTGTTGATCGATTAAAATGATATTAACTGTCGTGTGTTTCTTTATTTAGACATTTACAAAAACATATTGAAACGTGTTTGAAATGCGTTTCTTGAAAATGCCACGAGTGATGTGTTATACCGATTCACCGGTGCTGTGCCTATACGACAACTGGTGTGAGTTAATAATCACTATTCGCTATCGAGTTAATTGAAACAAAAAGTAATTCCTGTGGAGGATTCTGTCTCATTATTTATTTTGAAATCAGGGAATTATGTTAAGTATATGATATTTCAAGATAAATTAAGACGTTGTATTGAAATATTCGGTTAATTCCTTTGCTTTTCTCAGTAAATTCCTTTCAAAGAGGCCTCCAGAATCCAAGTTCCGCCTAGTAATCTCTAATTCAACTGATAGGAGATTGGCCACAGATACTCGGGGTTTGGACAGAAAAAATAATAATTGAAACTCTTCATTTTACCCTAGTATGTCATATATAGAAGATATGCAACACAACAGAGCGCAGTTATACTTAGAAGTCGATTTCTCTGCACAATTACCATAGAGTATCAACTTATCGGTCTCATCTGAAAGGGAAAACTATTGTCTGCAATATCAAGTCAGGATACACATCGAATCCAGCCACTTCTTTTCAAAATTCTACAAAATCATGCACATTCCGGCTTGCCACATCTCTTATTGACTAGTTTACATGAATTCTGTATATAGCACTCATGTGATATTATCGGTACCGCTTTAACCTTGTACTTCAACTAAAGGCATGGGGAACCAGAAGGTGTTATCATTTGCACGTTTAAATACGTGGACGCATTTTAGACGATTTGACTGTGTATAAGACGTTCTGGTTCCCCGCGTCTTTAGTTGAAGTTGTCTGTCTGTCCATAGGTAGTGTACATTACTGTACTGTATGAACTAATTGACCTAGAGTCACTAAACTTCATACACATGTTTAGTAAAAGTTGTACCCCAGGGTTTAAGTATTTATATCAGACCGATAAGATAAGAGTTATGACTTAGTCAAATTAGTCAAAATGAAGGCATTCTGCATGGGCACGTACTGTTCCGCAACCAATTGACACAGAGTCACCAAACTTTACACTAATGTTTACTGAGACAAGAATGTGGTTTGTAGTTATTTATCATGGCAGTAACACCTGAGTCATGGTCCTTGACCTAATCAAACTACTGGTGTTCCACATGGTAATATTGCAGCAGGCACTGCTCCTTAATTTAAGGCCCAAATTTGTATGTACATAACATTAATCTGAATAAAGTTTTGTTAATGCCATAATAAGAGCAAAGTTAAGAAAGTATGCTCTTGTTTTGTAACAATGGGTGGCAACTGGGTGCATTTTTGTCCTATGGAAACCATTTTAGTTTGCAATTCAAATTGAAGTGAACATAAGCGTGAAGATCAACAACTATTGGTAAATAACATGCACTAAAATTGACTCCACTTTAGTGTTGAAAATCCAGCAATAGCCTGGACTTTGATTAAGTGTTGAAAACTAAGTGATAACTTTCAATCCATGGTACTTTAGCATAATAGGGTTATTAGAAGAGGGGGAGGACTCTGTGATGGGCAGTTTTTAAATCCCACTCGGACGAAACTGTTTTGATTTCTGTCCTCCGGCCTGTTTCGTCGGGCCCTTCAGGGTGTTTCTCTTGGTGCTCTGCCTTCTGCAAAGGCATTGAGTACATACGTTTTTTGGTTCTCAAGGTTTGCTTTTTATATATTTATACACGAGCATTTTTGTGTTTTACATACCATGCCTTTTGTTTCCATTGCGTGTGTTAGAGATTCACCTAGCAGGGATTACTTTTATTTACACTGTCCTGTGACTTTGGAACATGGTGGGGGTAAGAGTGAGGTTGGGTGCGCACCATAAACCGGTTTAAGCTCCCCAGTGGTGTTTTTGCCACTGACCGTTCCAAGGCGGTGCCCCACTGTGTTCCTTTAATTGTTCGTTTTGTCCTCGTGTGTTTGCTTTGTATGCTAGTGTGTGTTGATAGTGTATATGTGTGTGTGTGTGTGTGTGTGTGTGTGTGTGTGTGTGTGTGTGTGTGTGTGTGTGTGTGTGTGTGTGTGTGTGTGTGTGTGTGTGTGTGTGTGTGTGTGTGTGTGTGTGTGTGTGTGTGTGTGTGTGTGTGTGTGTGTGTGTGTGTGTGTGTGTGTGTGTGTGTGTGTGTGTGTGTGTGTGTGTGTGTGTGTGTGTGTGTGTGTGTGTGTGTGTGTGTGTGTGTGTGTGTGTGTGTGTGTGTGTGTGTGTGTGTGTGTGTGCACTTCTGGGTGATGTGGGGCTCGTTTTGGGGAGGCTGAGTTTTTGGTACGTGGCATTCCCTGTTTGATATTATTTTTGTTTTTATTAGTATATATATAGTAATGTCAGATTTACTCGAGTTGTGCATCGCATCAATACGAGAGCGGAGCACGATTAAGGTCTGAGCTCCATGACAGCAAATCTGGCGCATGGATCACATTACTATGATAACAACCCTTTTATTATAGGACTATCAAGTGCTACATTGTTTGTAGTTTATCATTATGAATAATTGACATTGTTTCTTAACAAAAAAGCTTTAAGATTTCTGCCAAACATGAGCATCGTTTCTCAAAATTATGTGTAACTTACGTTTGGAGATTTGTTTGTGTCCACTGTTTAAACGCGAAAAAAGTCTAAATGACATTTTCATTCAAGTTGTTTATAATTTCATTGAAGAGACCTATAAAATACTGTAACTATATGAATTATGGCTATTTGAACTGAAACTGTGATCATAAAAAACTGCTCATACACTTGTTTCTTGCATATCGGATCGGCATTTCCGGTGATTTTGCCCATGCCGGAAAATCCGGTCTGGCACTCCTCCTATGCCAGACGACTTTCGTGAATCACTTGTGACGTAACGTTATAAACATTGTGACGTCAATTTCCCAAACATGAAAATTCATCATTTTTATAAGTTTGCATTAAGAAATCTACTTTAAAGTGCAAGGCGGTATGCAAGAAAAAGTTTCCTTCTTGAGACACTGGGCAGAGCCTCGTTCCCACCAAAACAGTTACCCTCGGTGACGGATACATGTATTGCGATCTGAACCTCGTGCGCATGACATAAATTATTATTCACGTTTAAATATTTTCACACTTTTCTTGTTTTTTAGCTCGAAACTGTTTGACGTGTATACTAAAATATCACTTTGAAGTGAAGCAATTAAAAATACTGCAACATGTGGTTGTGCAGAAAGTGACTTTTCACCTATAGTCAAGAAACTGGTACGTATAGTATAGTTTAAATAAAATGGGAATGTTTTTTCCTTCTCCTGTAAAATCATGGAAATTGCACTTACACTAGTTTCGCGTTTAGCCCTCGATTATAAGTCATGATTTACTGTGCATTTTTCTTTTCATTGTTCATATGATTTTTATTGTTGTAGAATTTCGGCGTCATCGGATTTCTAAGTTTGCATTTATAAATCTGTTTTAAAGTAAAAGACAGTATGAAAGAAAAAGGTTCTATCATGATACATTTGGTTCAGATGGAAATATCTGTCACCTCGGGTAACTGTTTTGCCTCGTTCCCGTCAAAACAATTACCCTCGGTGACGGATATTTCGATCTGAGGGGTGTACTCATGTATGTCTAGTCTAAAGCATACAAATAGCTTATGTATCAGGTTCTTTCTAAAGCTCTGAAACAAGCAAAACCGAAACAAATATCCTAGAATAAATGAATTGAAAAAATACATGAAACTGCTTATTCTTTACTTCACCAACTGATTTTGTATTTATAAATACACATCTGCTTATATTTGGGTTGTTCTTGTTGTTCTTATAGTCACATGCAATTCGATTTCCAATAATTATACGAAATAAGTTCTGTAAGTTTATATATTAATTCATTTACACCTCGACAATGTTCCACATTACCCGGGACTAAGTAAATCTTAACCCTTACCCTAACACCAAAGAACAAATCCTAAATTTACTAATAGGAAAAAATCGTGTAAAGGACGCATTATGTGATAGGTAATAATAGGTAAGCCGTATAATATTGGTTCAATTCTGCATTTAAAAATGACTTACTGGAAACATAAACTAGTTTATTAAAGTTGGTAACATTATTTATTTCTTAGCTGCTGCATAATCTGAGCTCTGAATCCCAACACCCGTGAATGTGATCTACTCTTTGTCCGTCCGTCGGACTGATGTGATGTACTCTGTGTCCGTGTAGTTGAATAAGATTTCAACCCTTCGCTGATACTGTCTACCAAAAAAACCTCCACTCATGGGAATGTTAATAGCCTAGAAACAAAAGCTTATGACATCAGATAATGTTGCTTTTTAAAATTTCATGTTCAATAATACATCTTAATATAATATTAAAGTCAAACTTACGCCTTTTCATTATTGGAAGATAGTGTCATCTGACGTGTCTCTGCATCTATGTACGTTGTTCCAGGTGTATATGACTGTATCTGCTGGTTTTGTACTTTCCAGTTCAGTCTGTTGTTGTACTTTACCGACGCACTTATTGCCTGTAAAAACATATTTTGAAAAACGGACATGCTTAACATATAACATGAATGGAATTTTACTCTCAAGGAAAGACACACCTCAATCAAACCGTGCTCTTCTACATTTGTATCAGCTTTAGTTTGAACATAATCATCATTTGCCTTTGAAGTAAGAATCAATGATGGCTTTATATAGCTCACCCGGTCTTAAAGAAAAGGTAAGGTTCGCACATACTCAAACTATTGTAAAAGAAGTCATTCCAATTTGAACAAATTGGTAGGGGAACATTACACAATGTTACACTACAAATGGAAACATTGTTTTCAGTTTTTCTTGTGCATTTTCATTTAAAACAACTGCCACCAAGAGGCAAAATTTTGAACCCTAGTGTACAATTTGAACAGACGTGGTAAAGAACAACAATATAATGATACAGTTTTGGCTTTTGGTTTCTGGCCAGATTTTCTTTCAATTTTTCTTGTAAACATATCTACTTAAAAAAGCATGGAGTATAAATGTTTGCTTTTTAGACGTGGTTGAAGGTCACCTTAAAACGTTTTCCTGAATGTATATACAAACAAGATGGCCAAAATGGCCCTATATCGCTCACCTGACTACCATTGGCTATAATTTAACAATCAAATCATAGGAAGGGTCAATTTTGACCCGGGGGTCATCATTTGAACAATATTCATAAAGGTCCACTAAACAATGCTACATTATAAATAACTAAACTTTTGGAGAAGAAGATTCTTAAAGTTTTTAAGCCTATATAAAACTAAGTGACCCCCGGGCACGGTCAATGGTAACCATTGGTAGAGGTCCACTTGGCTATGCTACATGCTTGATATACAAGTCTAGGCCGTGTTGTTTCAGAGAAGATTTTAAAGTTTTTACTATCTATTATTCTACGTAAAATCCAGTGACCCCCGGGCGGTGCCATTTTTTACCCGGAGGTCAGAATTTGAATGTGTTTTGTAGCAGTTCACAAGGCAAGGATACATGCTAAATATCAAATCGCTTGTCCTTGTGGGTTCAGAGGAGAAACTGTTTTAAACGTTTTTCCTATATAAGCCTATGTAATAAAAATTGAATTATCTTGTTAGATGTCTACTAGGCAATGCTACATGCTAAATCTCTAAGCTCTAGAATTTGTTGCCATAACAACCAGAGTTCTGCATGTAATGGAATTCTTTGAACAACTTTGGTAAAGCAAGTACACCCCTGCAAAGTTTCAACACCATTGGCCAAGTGGTTCACAGAAGATGCCGTTTGAAGGAAATGGTGGATGTACGACGTACGCCGGACGATGAGTGATCCTTATAGCTCCCACTGACACTTTGTTCCAGGTGAGCTAATAAAATTAGTAGTTTATGAAATATATATCGATTTAAGATGTGTGTTTAAAGATAACCAAACGAGAAATATTCCTATAAAGTTTTAGTTAAATTGGCCATTAAGTGGTTTACGTGGAAATGTTGTTGCAATATATTTGATTTTGTTTTATATTCAGACTTCTGATGCGTGGAAAGTGTAAAAAGAGAGACTTAGTTTATAGTTTATACGAATTTAGTTTAGTTCACTTACGAATAAAGTTTACGAAACTTATTGAATGCATCCACATGCATCCACACACAGACACACATGCACACGCACGCGCACGCGCACACGCACACGCACACACACACACACACGCGAGCAAACCACATATACACAGCAATACATACAAATATATTAATTATTAAATAAATAAATATTTCCTACTAATATAAATAGCGCGTTACATATAACTAAAAAAATAAAATGTGTTTATAGTTCTTCTATACCAAACCAAACTTCTAACGATCACTTGTCTTCTATTATCAACCCTTCCAATATTAGCCAACATACGTCTATCTATTTGTGCTCGACAGATATCATGTCTTGCATTTATGAAGTCACAGGATAGATACTTCTGTTACATGAATTTCAAAATGATTGAGTGGTACAAATAATTTGGTAGATAATATAAATTTTACGTTTAAACCTTCGTAGAGTTAACATGGGTTATTGCCTTGATGCTCTTCATAAGAAATCCCACTCGCCAAACTATCTTCCATATGAAAGTTGTATGACTCGATCATTTTGAAATTCACGTGACGGAAGTATCTTCCCAGTGTCTTCGTAAATGCAAGACGTGATAGTTTTCATGTACAAATAGCTAAAAATAAACTGACAGATATCGGAAGGGTTGATAATTGAATAAAGAAAGGAAAAAAAAATACAACAGGTGGCGCGTTAGAAGTTTTGTTACATATTAATTACTTATATTTTTTGTAATCATTCCCTCTACGACATACACTTTGAATTATATAATAAATCTAATTACATTACTTACACACTAAAATAACCAGTGCAATGTTTCATATGTAAGTAATTTCTATACATGTTTGTTATATCCGAAGTTACGTTTTATCCGGGTCTATATATACGGAGTTTACTGTTTTTTGAAATAAAATTTGTTTTGTACTTTCAAAGACTATATTTTTAATGATTTCAAATCAATGGGAATATCATTTCATACTTTAAAACTAAAATATGAAAATAAGTCTCTGTATTAATAAGTCCTAGGTTCCGTTTGTAAAACAAGAGCTTTGCAAGGTGTAGAACGCAGACTATATGAATCATTTTGGCAAAGCGTTATTAATTCTGACATTTATATTGAAGCCATATCGTTTAAAGTCTCATAAACGAGCAACGAAGTGTGGTATTTCGTTTCTTTGATCATACAACCGATATCTATATTTAACATATTTAATTGCACACACACAAAGCGCAAATCTTTTACATTGTACTGTTTTACAGTCTTTAATTTAGAAATTTAACATTATATTAAGAATGTCTTGAAATTAAAAGTATTCTGTTTGACTTTCGTTTTCATTAATAATGACCAATAATAATGCACTGAGCTTCGCAATAGGTTGGCAAAGCGGTTGATGCACATATCTCATAGCTAACCTTCTGATTTTATTATCATTCAAGAATTGTATTACATATGTAGTTTAATTGTTTTGGTAGTCTCATATGACATTTTATTAAAATATAGCGGCAATGGCTGTCAATCAGAAACATTAACAGGAGCTATGCACACTGAATACAATAAAATGAACGTAGCTATGTACAAAAAATATACGGCTTTATATGTGCAGTTTACATTATTTGTTAATGAGATATATCCCATTAGTCCGCACGTTTTTCAGTCTGTCCGCTGAAAAATCTAGATCCTCCAATACATGTATTTATGGTAAAATCTGAATTAAGGTTAAATAAAAGATCAATATAATTTGACGGCTTTACGTTTACTATAACTTGATCCGCAAGTACCAACTCATATCTTTGTATTTAATTGAGCTAATTCTCTAAAAGGTAGTCCAGTTTAAGATCTAAACGAAAATTATTGAAAAATATAACGAATGTTATGTCTATCTATATTTATAAAGCTTCTAAAACGTTTGAAATCTGACGGTGAGTGCATTATCGGTCTCATATTACCCAAGAAACAGATATTTGTTACACAACCTTCAGATATTTAACCTAAAAGGCTTTCAATTTGCAAATTCAACTATACTGATTTTGTTCTTACTCCAACAGATTGTATAACGTTCAGCAAAACGGAAAACTCAACACTTACGTCAAAATACTAATAGTATGTCTTATGACGTTCATGAAGTCATATTCGTTTACTATTCATATAGATTACTTTAAAAGACCATATCTTTGGTGTTTTTGAAGATTTTAGCTTCAAAGTATCAGCACATACTACTTAGATATATTTTATAGATGGCACATTCTAAAAATGCATGACATTGATGAAGATTTTGACATTTATTTTCAGCATTTCAATTCTAGTTCTACATTATGAATATTTGCTTTCTGGTTTCACAGTATCACAGCAGGGGTGGCAAGCAGTATTCGTACAAAACATACTGGCCATTTCTTTGACCCAAACTGTGACATTCCCATGCAGTTTGTCAATATTTGACCTTTCAGCTGTCCGGATAACGTTAGCGTTATACGTGCGTTGCTTGGGCAAATTCTAAAAATAAGAATTATTTAATAAAAACCAAAATCAACTATAATATAAACATAACCATCGGTGATAAAACGATACCAAGTACAGATAAAAGACAATATTATAGGTTATTGAACCTGTATGGTGAAATATTACTTGGAAGTTGTTGATGTGGCAGGAACAACGAGCTTGCGAGTTGTTCCCGCCAAATTAACGAGTCCCAAGTAATATATCGCCGTACAAGTTCAATAAACTTTTTATTATATACTTTCATATTGAATATGAACAAAATGACATTCTGTTAGCAAAAACAATAAATCAATCTTGAAATTTCTCATACAACTAGCGTACTATTTTCTTTATGTACATTTTCTTTATTGCGTATTAATAGACTCGATTCAATATTGTTGTTTATACGTGACGTCATTTATTAGGAGAAACGTTGACGTCAATTATACGGTAAGAAATTTCAGTTGCCGTCCGCCATCTTGTTTTGAAAAACGCAACACTTTTCCTACGGATGCAGGTTTGTACTTTGAAATGAGAATAAATCAACTTGATATACGTTACTAAAAATATGTTCTCTTCCATATGAATACATGCAAAACATCATTCCTTTTCTTTATCATTACTTGGCTGATATACGTACCAGTAATTTTCGTAACCAGAACTGGTATTATTGCGTGCCCTAAAAATCTCGAACCATTTTAAAAATGAAACTCTTTTACATCTACTTGAAAATTATTAAAGTTTCTTTTTTATTTTAAGACCGTAGTTTATTTAATTCTTAAAAACTGTCAAACTTCGACATATAAATGTCATTAAAACGATGTTTGCAAACAAATACAATAGTCCGTACAGCTGATCGCTAGGACCGCCCTCCCTTGCCAACGTTCAGTATCACTCCTTGCCAACGCGCAGTACCGTAGAATAGTGAACGAATTCTCTATGGCAAAGTGAACGGGGCAATATGAAAGTATATAATAAGAAATAAAATAAGATGTTTCAAACTTAAGTTATGTACACAGAATATCCTATGTACCACGATTTAAGCAAATGTATCCGCAAGACATTTGTGCATAACACATTTATCAAGACCACCATATGACTTAAGTGACGCTAATGGTCATCTTGCCCAAAGCTGCGCAAGCTAACATTCTTTGAAAAACGATTGGTAATATTTGCTGAACTAATACCGTTATGCTTTTTATTGCACTTGGTACGTACGAGATATGTTTCAAAATGTTTTCTGTCGGTGAAATTCTTAGAAATCTTCGTTGAAACTGCTGCAAGTTGGCTCATGAGAGTAATCTCCATAACCTTCACACTTTTCCTGAAATTTTATCCGGTTTTCAAAACAATTTGCGAATTTAGGTATTCTCAGCATGTACGGATAATCGCACCCCATGGTGAAATTCTGGGGCCAAACCGTCGTCCAGATATTCGGGAACTAGAAATAGCCGCAAGGGGTCAAATATGTAAGGAAAGTGAGATAACATGTTGACTTTTTAGCTTCAAATAGTCAACAATAATACACAGACTTTCCCACTTGACCAGTAGAATTCGGTTAAATTTCGATATGCATGGGTCATCAATTTAAAATACACCAGCATCATTGGTAAAGTTATACCTCCAAGCACCTTTTTCGTTTTCTTAATTAACTTGATAATATTATTTCAGCCAAACTTGAAATGAGTGTGATTTTCCCCATAAACCGCCATGTTATTGACGGGACGTCACTGAATCAAAGATGACAGCGCCCATAGCGTCGGTATCGGGATGAACTCAATACTAGTAACGCGTAACGCGTTCATCAACGAAACTGCAACGTCTATATATGAGTTTGTTTTCTGGTTGCTCAAACCGGCTTGTTGATAACTGAGGACATAATTGGCTAACAGTGAAGTATTCAAGTTCAGATTTACTATTATTTGCTATAATATAAGTTTCCGTTTCAATATAAAACAAGATAAGCAACATCAAAAACATGCATACACAGCACCTTGAAACCAAACCTACACATAGAAGAAAGTTCCAGTCTCTATCCAGCGGTGTCATTCCTTTCCGATCCGCCCGCATTAAAGCGAGCGCTGAGTGAGTGAGATTGGAAAAAATCTAAAACTTTCATATCCATGGTAACGTCAATATGAAACAGACAGTTGAACTCAGGACATCCACAATAATAAGACATGTCACTGGAGGGACTCTCTGATTCTAACCATGTTCTATTCACTTTTTAAAAAATATTGTCATATTCATTTCCTTTGTATTCAAGTCACCTTTTTATGAAAAAGAGTTGCCAGGAAGCCTTTCCTATGTTTTGCAATATCATTGCTTTATATTACTAACATTCGTATCGATTTAAAAAGTAAAGTTATGAATTTGTGTGTACAAATAAAGGTTATTTCCGCCGGTCAGACGTCTTTCTTGGTAAAATAAGAGCTACTTGTCAATCTGGTCCTAGGACTTTAAAGTACCTTTTCCTGTCCAAAGTTGAGTTTACGATTGGAATCGGAAAGACTGTAGGAATTATGAGCTAGTTATTTTGAAGTAAATTAGACCTCAAAGAACATTTTATTATGGTCTTCTGCATCTTCTTGATGACATCTGTGTAGATCTATCATGAACTTCTCTACGGCAACTCGCAAAATTGACCCATATTACGTAAGAATATGGCATACAAAACCTTCTTTATTGTTTTGTTGGCATGGCATTTGTGGCGAGTCTATACTGTTTTGGCGTTTTGACATGTGGAGTTGACCCCTTCTTTCGAAATATTGGGTGTTTCTTCAACAGCTTCTTTGCCATTGGTAATCTGACGAATGCTGGTCGTCCTGCAGTAAATGTGGAATCCACCGAACATTTGTTTCATAATTCATGAATTGCAGGTAATATTAGAATTGCAAACAGTTTGAAACACACCTCGTATAAGACAAAGCAACATTGAATAGGAATAAGCAGGCTCAAAACAATTCCGCTGTCAGCTTGATCCTAAACTTGAAATTAATTTGGTTAGCCTGAAAAACATCCAACTAATAAAAAGTATAAGAACCTCTTACGATTACCTGTTATTGACCGATTAGGTGTTCATTTATTTGTTTAAACATTTGTAACAGGAATTCTAATTCATAGATTGAGTTTTCAATATAATATCAATAAAAGTTGAAACATGTTTTTCCATGCAAACTATTATACAATGAACTTCTCTGGTAAACGTATCACTTCAGCATTGTTGTGATAGGCAAATGCTAACGAGTTCACACTAAATCAACACATTTTGGCAACATTATTTACCTGGGTGCGTGTTTTCAAATTCAGTGTTAGATCTAGTTTAGTGTTAGTTTATTCGGCATGTATTATTTTATTTTATTAAAGTCTCATTCACATACATTATACATGCAGACATAATGAACATAAAATTGAATTATAAATTTATACATTTCATACTTGTATGTGACCATTTTCAATTATAATTCTAAAAAACGTATTACATGGTTATATACTCCAGTCTTTATAAATCTTTTGCAAAATATCTAAGCAATTGTGTTCATATTAATTGTGCATTGTGATAAAGTAATTGTGATATAATGTAATAGTTTTAATACAGCATTTCAATTTTAGTTCGATATTATAAATATTTGCTTTCTTGTGTCACAGTATCACAGCAGGGGTGGCAAGTAGTATTCGTACTAAACATTCCGGCCATTTCTTTGACCCAAACGTTGACATTCCCCAGCAGGGAAAACATATGTATCAGGTCATAAAGATGACCAAAGACACAGCGACCAGTATTAGCTTTGAGCGGGTTCATAGATCACCAGGTAAGGAAAGCATAATTGTCGCTAAGTTCACATATTTTAAGGATCGCGAGTTAGTTTCGTAGGCAGTGGAATCATTTAAATGGTACTGAATATAGCATGTTTGAATAGTTTCCACCGGAAGTAATTGAAATACCTAGGAAACTGATTATAGAATGAAGGCGGCCAGGGAAGAAGGGAAACGGTCGTGGATTGCTTACGACACGTTGTGTATACATGTAGGTTGTGAGCTAGTCAGACAGTAGAGATGTAATGTATTTCTTAATGATTTTGTCACACATCATTTTTACAGAGTTTCAAAACAGAAATGCCCGTAGAAATAGCGGTGGTATGGTTGTTTACTATAATGAAAATCTAGAGGATGATATTAGAATCATAAAAATTAACACGACACTATTATTTGGCTTAAACTAGATCGTACATGTAATTTCTTTAACACTGATAAAGATATTTATTTACGGGGTGCTTACATTTGGGGCGAAGATTTGCCTGTATATAACACATTAAACGTCGATTTTTTCGATAAACTATTATATGTTTTTGGGTTTTTGAAGTGGTAAATGGGGATTTATTGCCCGCCTTGACTTATATTACCCGAGCCGTTAGGCATCAAAAAACAAATAACAATTTTATTACCTTTCCCTTTCTAAAATTTTGAAATAATCCGATCAGTTTTTATTTATCTAACGGCTGAACGTAAGCAGACCTTCAAATGCCCTATATAATTCCTCAATGTCACTTCGTAACGTCACAAATCATCACGGACTTATACATTGGCGTACTGTACGCGAACACTGTCACGTTTAGCATGGGGTAAGGTAACGGGATATGTGAAGTCTATATTACCGGCTTGCCCGTTAATATCAATCAATATCTATGTACGGATCGTTGACCAATCAGAATACCGCAAGTCTTATGGAAGGGTAATAAAAAAGGATATTTCTGTATATGACAGTTTGGGTGATGTGTACCTTCTAGGTTACTTTTACAGCAGAGTAGGGAATAAAAATGATTTTATTGTTCATGACAAAGTTTATACTGCAATTGATTGCACCGATTATGAACCAAATTGCTCACTAGGGCCTCAATTGACATAATTAATAATAGTCACGGTATCAATTGTTGGCGGCGGCCTATTATGGAATAGTTTTTCCGGAAGTACATGGTAGGAGCGGTTATTAGAATGCGAAGAAAAATGGTTTTAACTGTATGCTAAAATAATACGAAATATACATTAAAATATTGATTATACACATTTCCTTCATTAAAACGTAATTGTTTAATTGTAATGTTCCTTTTCATATCTTTTAGAAAAAATACGAAAACGTAAAACAACTTCTCCCTTATCGGTTTTGCAAAATTATAATATCAGCTTATTTTTTACCACGTGCTTTAAAGTCAGTCTCCGTGGTGTAGTGGGTAAGCTGATGACCGACTAATTTTACGAGTGGAGTTCAAATCCCGGTCAAACCCAATTTTTTAAAATAATTTTTCTTCCGTTTTTTTTTTCAGCTTTAAAACCACCATGATTTTAAATGTTTTCTGCAAATATTCATAAAATGTTTCACAAAGCTAATTTTAGGTATTTAACGCCACACATGTACATTACTTGAGAACGTATAAAAATTGAGAAGCATTAATTTTGATTAATTTTACAGATTAAACATGAGAATAAAAGTAATGCTACCTTCACACACACGGATTTGTCTTACGAATCCTTACGTATGGCACAAATTCGTAAAAGTACACGGATGATTCCGATTTAGCCACTTTTATGAGTTATTACGATGTATTTACGGGAAAACTCTACGATTGCTTCTGAGTTACCACGGATAAATACGAGCAATACAAGCTTTTTATGGATTGCTACGAGTATGTTACGGAATGTTACGATTCATCTAAAAAAAGTGTTTACGTGTAAATAACGACCTGTTAACGTGTTGTTACGAATAGTTGCGAGTTAGTTACAAGTATTTACGAGTCCATATGTTTTTTTTTTGCAAAAAAGTATGCAATTCTCTATGTATCATTCGACAACTGACATCCAGCGAGACAACATGGCATATGAGAGAAACAGATTGCAGTCATATCAACGATTTCTGCAATTGCTCCTTGCACTAGCTCAGAGGGAAGAGGAAGATGTCCAACAGCAAATAGATAAACCTTACCTAAATCCTAAAGTATACGTATGTATTCGTAAAGTTGTCGTAACTATACGTATAGTGCTCGTAATAATTCTTAACAATCCGTAAAGCCATTGTAACACGACGTGAATGAAATCGTAAACATCACTTAAGCACTCGTTATAGTCCGTAAACAAACGTAAACTAACCGTAACAAATCGTAAAGCAAATTGTTTACGCGACAATTACGGATTCTTGCGAGTAGTTTACGGAGGGTTACATGTTGTTGCGACCGGTTTACGATACTGACGGATTGTTACAAGTTATTTACGAGTTATGTACGGAAATGTTATCCGTGGGCAATTGCAAGAAAATTTTTGACATGTCAAAAAATTTGCCTCTACTTTCACGGATCCTCACGAGTGTTTGCGAGTTATGACGAGTTATTAACGGATACCAACGAGTTATGTACGGATGCTTGCGATTGACTACGAGTTGGCGATCCGTAAGGACTCGTAAGAAAAAACCGTGTGTGCGAAGGGGGTATAAAACAGGGGTGTTGCAGTATAACAAAATCGTTATACGTTTTTGTCAGGCTACATTGCGATATGCAAAAACCGTATAACTAATAAATGTTGAAATAGAAACTATTTTCGGCGCCCTTTGATGCTTTGCAAATTTAGAAAAAACACTGTATTACAATTGTAAAAAAAACCAAGTTAAATGTTCTTTTGAATATCAACGCTATCTGGACATATTGCGAAGACGTTTTAGATTGTTCTGTTGCAGACATAGACTGGGTGGTTTTCCACTTAGAACACAGACTGATAGATACAACAGAAAATGGCATTCCTTGGGAAGAGAGTTACTGTTTATGTTGTAACACCCTAGACATTGAAGATGAATATCATTTAGTATGCATTTGTAAATGTTACTCTAATGTAAGGAAGAAATTTTTATACTAAATTAATATAGATACCCATCAGTGTATAAGTTTATGCAACTTTTAAATTCAAATAACAAGTCTGAACTTATTAAACTCTCTGTTATGTAAAAGAAGCTCTTGCTATTAGAAATGCACTTTTAACTATTAAACGCTATAATTTGTATTATGTTCCTCCTACACTCAACAACTTTTCTAAGTATACACCTCAATTATATGTTATATCAAAACCATTTTGAAAGATACGGTCATGAAAAATTTTCAACAAATTATTGGATTCATTCTCTCAATACTCGGTATAAAGTTTATGAGCATGAATGTAGATTTCATTGTCTCAGAGAGTTTACATCAACACACCCCTAAAAGTGAAATTCACAAAACTGTAAATTATGGTAATTCTAAATTTCTTTCGAATTATCTAAAACAGTAAAGGTTTAGTTAAAAAACGGTTTCTTGCACCAATTTCAAATATCCCGCTTTGATAAAAATATCCTCTCAACACTAAATTTATTGACGGAGTTGATCTGTCTAACCTTATAAGAATTTCCTTTCCCATGCAATTAACCAACAAACTTCGTAAATTGGATCAATTGGTTCAGTACAGTGCTGTATTTTCCCCCAAAAAATACCATCAGAGATTCATGAGAAGTAGCAAATACCAATTCTTGAAGACGTTTACGTCCAAGCCACAAATGAATTGAAAAAAACTTTAGGGTGTTCATTTTCCATCACATCTTCACCCGATCGAAATGAATTGAAGGATAAGAATCAGGCAAAAGTCTCAAAATTCCTTTTTACACTTTACATATGCCCAAGAACATCTTCTTAAAGGATTTGAATGATCAAACATTGCCACATGTCTGCTTATTTTATTTTAGTGAACCATAACTGGTCGTCTGTGTTATACGCAGATTGATGACAGTCTGGTATTTTTAACGTTTCTGCGACTTTTGAATATTGGGGTTATTGTGTTTACAGCGCTGAGGACCAGTATGTTTGTTACCTAACTTTATAACTCTGATGGAATGTTAAATATCAATCTTTGATCTTATGACTTTGAAATATTTGCCGAGATATCTTGAAAATTGAATAAACTACAAGATTTCTTTTAGGTGTATACTTAGAAATGTGGTTGAGTGTACGTGTATAAAAGCATATATAAATTTATATTTTATTTATCATAATTGCAATGTTTTGTACTTTGTCTTTTTACTTTTCTGTTCTCACGTTGACATTATATTTGTGAACATTATGTGTTGTAGACGATGTATTATGTACACGTTTTAATAAAGTATCTGTTCTGTTCTTAATTTCGTCTTAATTGACTCCTTTTGACCACATTTCAGGATATATACAATTATCATATATATGGTTAAAATTGTACGGAGATATGGTGAGATGAATTCTTTCGCGTCAATAAAGAAATCAGCTACGTTATTATCATGATCACAACTTTTGTGACGGTTCATTGACGATATTACCATCTGAATTTCAATAACTGTAATAGGGCTATCCCAGCGATCAATGTAAATAGCGTTTTATAGTGTATTGAGTATATAGCGAATACCTCGAGCTATTTACATTTCTTAAAAATATTTATGAACTTCCAGAATTTTCGAAGCGACCGTTTGCTAATGTCAGAAAGTTTCCTTTTCTCTTTATTGTAAAATTTAAACTTTGCGTTTCGTTTAGTAACTGCATAGTTTTTCGATTATTTATTAACATCCGACTTCTAAAGAAGATACTGACGTTTAGAAGCAAAAATGTCTGCTTTTACATTTTTACAGTTTGAATCGAACCAGGGAGATTTCCGTTCAGGAGGAACAGAACAACTTTTTTTACAGTTTTACCGAAACATATAAACGAAATGTCATACAGAACTTCAGAAAAATTACTCATGCACTGATGTATTTCGTATTCACCTGTTAAAAGTTTATTATTGATGGATTCAAACAATACAGTTTAATTATTGAGTAAATCTTAGAACGTCTCATGTTTCAAGCATCCCATGCAATTTTAACGCATTTAAAAGAGGTATGTTGTAATATATCAGTATTACATTTCAACAAAATAGTTACAGGACAGTGATCGAAGTGTTCCGTCACATCAAAAATACACATGTTATTGATAGAACTATAACATTCATGACTCGTGATAAAAAAAGTCAACCAGACTTGAAACAGGTTTGTTTCTCCGTTTACCATGCTAAGTGCACGTCCCTTCTCCAAGTCTACCATTTATAATACACACATTATGTTCTTTTCAAAGGGTCAACAATTAAGACCCAAAATGGTTCACATTATGCATATGGTTATTATTATTGGTTTGAAACCAACATTGATCAAGCCGAGTTTCAATCCAGGATTGAATCGAAGCTAATGTTGATTTTTTTTCTCTGTCTTGGTCAAACCACTGTCCGTTTCTTTTGTACTGACTTCAGTCATAGCTAGGGTAAAATTGCACGGGTATCCTCGTGAAACATGCTATAACGGTACTGTGTTAGACGGTCATTTTAAAAACCGCAGTGACTCACGGAATATTAAGTCTTTTAAAAATTATTAAATATTAGGAATATAAAAAACCGATGTGCTAAATGTGTATTAAAACATAGCGAATGCATTTATTGGGTGCGTCAAATTTTTTGAGTGAGTGAGTGTGTGACGGAACGATTAAATAAGGAAGGTATAATGATACAGGCAGGCAGGTGAGCGGTGGTGGAGAAGAAGAAAGAGGGGAAAGGTACAACCATTGACAAGATCATCGATAATTTCAACAACCAACCAGTCAATCGACCGGTCAGTCATTTAGTCAGTCATTTAATACGATTGAACAAAAGAACATTAGAACAACGCTATGTAATAACCAGAATATACTGAAAATATAAGTTCTTCTCCCGTAAGTTAACCTTAACGAAAGAGGACAAAGGTCAGCTAGATGAACATTTATTCCATGAAGTTACAAGACAAATAAAAATCATTGGAAAGTTTAAACTGTTTTCCTTATCCTTACCAAAAGCGAAAGCGTAAAAGTAATACCTAATGTAAGTATAAACAATATACACTTATTAATAACTAGAAAAGTGTCGAAAGTATTAGAACTAGAAGTATAAGTGGAAGTATTGATGTGTGAAAATGTATAATCACATTTCGAAATTGTCGCTCTGATTTCAAATGCCTTATATCAAATATTTCTAAACTTCGTATTATAATTTGATTTTCTGAATCTAAAAGTTCCACAAATTTGAACATATTTTGTCTGAACCAGTATTTCTTTGGTATACATTGTTTTCTTAAATCTTTGTATATTTGACATTCTATTACGAAATGTTTTTCATTCTTTTGACAAACATTACTCTTTTTTTCATCTTTAGGTAAACAAACTAGTCTAATCCGGCTTTCGATGACCGATTTTTTTTCTCTTACCCAGGAAGGAAATTGGCCATAAATACAGTAAACACAAGTATAACTATAATGAACGAAAATTGCATCCTTTGAACTTAACCAAGCAGATTCAGTGAATTTAAATGCACCTCCAAATGAAGCAAAAAGCTGAAAAAGAACTATTGGAAAGTGCATTGGTCTGTCTGTTTTAGAAAATAAGCATTTATCACCATATGTTCTAAAATACGTTATTTACATATAGTTTGAAGAAATTATTTTTTTACGAAAATCTGAGAGCGAACAGCTTTAAGGTTTTATTTGACCTAGCGTTTTGACCGCTATCAATAATCACATGCAGCTTAGACTAAAATTGAAATTGTCATCTAATGAAAATTTGGAAAGTGACGGTTAAAGAAGTATATAATTTTGCATTCGCTATTTATGCTTTATCATCTTTCTGTGAACTTGTACACGACCAAAATATAATCTATCTGAGCTTTTTTGCCTAAGTGTGCTTATTGCGATAAACTTTCTGGAATTCTCACCCAGCCAGTTCGTGTTGAGTTTATTCTGGTCAAATACAAAATAGCAAAGGTACTGGCACTTGATATCTACTGAAATAGTACTGTAGACTTTAAGCCATTATTAAAACACGCATAAAACCATTCAAAAGTAGAATATTTGCCCAATTAGTCGAGGTAGAAGTGGAAGAAAACAATTACGGTGATTTATTTATATGCCTAAATTCAGTAGCTCTACAGCGACATAGTCAAGGTAGACATTACGTAAATGTTTTTCAGTTTATCACTAACAAACCGAGCAGAGCGGTATACGGTATCCATGAATCCTGTTATTTTAGGAAGTATTTTGAATACTTAAATGTTAGTTTATACTTATTTATTTTGGCTCGATTGTATAGAAAGCGTGAAGCTTGGAATCACACTCGAGTCTACTTCATGGAAAAAAATACTAGTGTCATATGCGGAGGTAAGGTCGGTGGGGCTAGAACTCGCAACCCCTGGATGAGCGATGTTCTCCTTTAAATTATTTTTTTAAAGAGAGTGGGTACAAGGTGACATAAAACTCAACATTTTGTTCGATAAGAGATTCTCTTATGTTTGTAATTGTTAAAATACGTCTGTGAAAATGATCCGTGAAACACGAATTGGAACATTTTCGTTGTATCGTCAATTGGAGCCTGAATCGTTGTATTTTTAAATGGGTAAGTTTTGCCTATAAAATAGCAGATCGGTAAAGTGTTGGTACATGCTTACGACATTTGACCCAAAGTTACATGCCAATGCAAATCTTTTATGCTAAACACCTTTAGTTCGATAATTTTTAGCAAAATCCATGCATTTTGGGTGTGTTTTGCACTTTTTACCGTTGAATCCTCTGCATTCAACTTGCATTACTTTCACACGCATCAATGTCTGAAACAGCCGATTATCTACGGCCGTGCACGAAAGTAGTGATTATTCCGTAAGAGTATTCGTTTCTTCAGAAGTTTCGACTTACCATATAAAATACACGAATCTGTTATACTGACTTGGGTTTTGTTTACTAAATCAGCCATTTTTTATCGGAGCCGGTTCGTTACGTTAGTCGGAGCATTATCGTTAAATTGGAGCCAGTGCGTTTTGCCGATACAGTGTGCAACGTTAAAACATTAGCCTTTGGCGGGAGATAATAAACCGAAGGATTATTGCCGGTATCTCAACCAATTGTCGCAAAAGAAAGCTTAAAGGTCATCTCTGTCTCAAAATTTTATGAGTGTTTTTAGGATATTAATTCCTCACAGCATGCACCAGTAAGCCCAGTAGACTTCTAGGTAAATATTTCAAATAACAATTCATTCAAGTAGGAAAATCACACTGCAGGAAATTATCAAGGCCACATCCAAAACTAATGATGCCAAGGCAGCACCCTTGTTTGATAACATCTCAAATGAATATTTTAAGAATACAAAGATTATTATGGCCCCAATATACTCCATGTTATTTAATGACATTCTGGATACTGTTTTTAGCCAGATTCTTGGTTTAAGAGTGCAGATAAACACATTTTCAAAAATAAAGGCTCCATATTAGACCCGATTTATTATATATATTATATACTCAGCTGCCCTGGTAAGACATCCACAACAATGCTTAAAGAACGTATTATAAGTTTCTATGTTAAAATAACCTTCTTAAGTTAACTTGTCCAAAACAAAATGGCCACCAGTGAAAAAATGATGCTATTACTAAAATGTAGTCTGGTAGTCTTTTGACATAATACACAAACAAATTACTGTTATATAAGCTTTTATAACCTGCTTTAGTGTGTTTTGTTGCAAATATTGTTAAAACATGTCATTTCAGCTCTTGGGTTACTTACATGAAAAATATCCAATTTTTGTGCAAGTTTCCTGACAAAGTCAAATGATGAAATTATTCAAACTGGCACTTATTTACTAGTTCAATGTCTCTTCCAGATGCTCGACCATAGAAATAGTTGAACAGTTCTTTCAATCTTACACATCAACAGTTTATAACACATCACTACATTTTGAAGTCCGCGTGCTTGAGTTATGGTTTAAGGTAGAGCACTATTGTTTTAGTGGGTGGGGTGCATTTTTTTTTCAATTTTTATTTTTTCCTTTAATGTAAACTGCAAACTTTTGGTCGGGATGTCATAATATTATAGTATACTGACACTAATAATTCATGTAAAGAGAACTATAAATCAGTGAATCATAATTAAGAACGGATACATTTTGAAACATGTTCTTGCTAGTTGACAAAAAAAGACTCAGAGTGACAGATTCAGTAGAAAAAAGAAACTAAAACATAGTTTATACCATTATCAACATACCTTAGTTGTAAAATATATTGTTTAACTAGCCAAGTAAAATACTGCAAGACGCTCTTATTGTTTTTACAGATATATTTCAAATTATTCATTTGATACAGAAACATCAAACAATATTATTTTGATAATGGTGTTAACTATGTTTTAGTGTCTTTATCTCCACTGAATCTGTCACTTTGAGTCTTTGTTTGCCAACTAGCAAGACTATGTTTCAAAATGTATCCGTTCTTCATAACGATTCACTAATTTATAGTTCTCTTTACATGAATTATTAGTGTCAGTATACTACAGTATTATGACATCCCGACCAAAGAAACACAGTTTACAATGAAAGGAAAAAAATGAAGAAGAAAAAGCATGCATCCCACCCACTTGAGACAATAGTGCTCTACCTTAAACCATAACTCAAGCATGTGAACTTCACAATTTAGTGATGTGTAATAACCAAAGAACTGAAATGACATGTTTTAATAATATTTGCAACAAAACACACTAAAACAGGTTCTAAAAGCTTGTATAACAGTAATTTGATTGTGTATTATGTCAGAAGACCACCAGACTACATGTTAGTAATAGCATCATTTTTTCACTGGTGGCCATTTTGTTTTGGACAAGTTACCTTAATGAGAATCAAGCTGGATTCAGGTCAAAGTAGTCCCCTAGTGACCATACTTTTGCTTTGTACTTTTTAATTGAAAAGCTTAGATCTGAGAAAAAGAAATTGATATGCTCTTTTATTGATTTCTCGGTAGCATTTGATTCAGTGTGGCGTGCAGGGCTTTGGGGGAAAATGTCTGAAACCGGTGTAACCAGGAAAATACTTATTATCATTCAAAAACATGTATTCAGATACCAACTTGCCCTTGCAGCATTCTTCTCTTGCTTCACAGGTTTAAGAAAATATGAAAATCTTTCTCCATTCGTTTTTTCCTTGTACCTTAATCTGGAATCGGTCCTTGTTAGAAATGATAATGGTATTATAATCGACTTTCCCGTAAACGATGCCACTGTTTTCCAAAAAGTCCTTGTCTTGCAATATGCAGACGATACGGTTGTCGAAGGAGAGAATATGACCTCTTTCCAAACATGTCTTAACAACTTCTACCGCTATTGTCAAGATTGAAAGTTATAGAAAAATTGTTTTTTTCAAAATCAAAAGTGGTTGTTTTTGGGACAAATAAGCCCAGTCTATACACCTGTAATATAAATGGTGAAAACTTATAACTTGTAAAGGAGTAAAAGTACCTTGGTGTTATATTTTCTAGTTCTGGATCTTTCCTTTCACAGTGAAAACATGTGGTCACAAAAGCCAATAAAGCCATGCACTTATTATATTTGAGGATTAATAACTTGGACCTCTCAATAGATTTACAACTTAGTTTATTCCATCAAGTCAATTCAAACTTTTTACGTAAAATTACAAAGACCAGAAAAAGCACCCCCATGTATATGTTATATGCGGAACTTGGTCGCTATTCTATTGAAATTGTTATTAAGTCCCGTATGATCAGCTCCTTGAATAAACTTATTCAGTCGAAACAGTAAAATAGGCTATATCTGATTCAAGTGTACACAAGTGTATCGAAGACAAACGGTAGACCAGGATTAATTTTGAGCAGTCTTGCAAGCATGATCTAGTTTTTCATAAACTTGATCTAGATCCCACAAGGACACAAATCTGATTGTATTTCATTTAATAGTGTAAAAGCAAAAGTGACCCGAAGCCCTAGTATTTTACTCTTGAAAACCTAGTATCGAATTTGTCTGAGGTAATATTAAGGTAATTATACGGACTAAAGGTGTAATAAGATTCGCCTGTACAGTTTAGTTAAGACAACAACGCTATTTCAAAGGTATAGGGGTAATAAAGCACCATACACACTCTCAATTGGAGCCAACATATATCTTAGAATCACTTTATTTTGATACTCGACGACACGACGCAATTATCGGAATGTTACACTAATGTGCTTTCCAATTCAAGCAATATACATTTGTGCTACAAACTGCATAGTAATACATAGCTTCTTATAAATCCATAACAGTCGTATAGTGGGGTTAGGGTGAACTAAATATTCTCAATAAAACACTGTAGAAATGAAGTTTAATATGCATACCGGTAAAGCCGCGAGACCTACTAAGGAAACTCCTTGTGAAGCAGAGGAAGAATCGACTAGGTTGCCACCACATATCGTCATTTTTGTGCCAATGATTTTTGATTGCAGTTTTATTTCTGTGCCGCAGCTATAGTATGAAAAAAGAATTTACTATTTTATAGTAATTGTCAATCTATAGCTATCGTATACTTTCTAATATCGATCTTTTTAAGGAGGAACCAGCAAATCCGACACTGCTGATGGAAACGGGCGTTCAATGTGCGGGCTTCCAGAAACGGATGTGCTAGACCAAAGGTGTTGACATAAAGGAAGGTAAGCTTACGTTTTGATTTTGCCTAAAGTTTCGGGTGTTGAACTAAAAAAGCAGAATGTGATACCGTGTGTGGTCACAAGCACAGGAAGTGTCAGAGAAAAATATTTAAAATTGAATGAGCTATGACGAAAATATCGTGTGTATCGTAGATTATTTCCCATTTTGTGCATTGGTTTTCTGTTTATATGCACGCGTATTGATTCAATTTTGACTATTCTTGTTGAACATTCTACTCTGATAAAAATTTATGGGATAATTTGACCAAATTTTGACGGTGTCGGATGTGCATGACCGCAGCCGGATGCTCGGGTACTCGCCGTGGTTTCCGCATTCATTCTGACTATACATCCGATCTGAAGGATCTATCTTTATGAAATGATAAATTTTGGTCCAGCACATCCGACATCGTCAAAGCCGGCATATTTAACGTCCGTTTGCATCAGCGGTGTCTGATTTGCTGGTTCCATCCCAGTGAAGTAGCTAGTTTCAACGCAGTGTTTTGAGATCTTAATGGTGTTCATCATTTCCAATTAAAATTACATAAACGTGGGCCTTACGCGATGAATATGCTATTTTATCTCACACTCAGGCATATATGTGCGACATTTGCTGCAAAACAATGCCTTTTCAAAATACAAGAGGGCCAAGATGGCCCTTTATCGCTCACCCGGCTTCCACTTGTTATAATACAAGGTCAACAATGGCGTTGCAGAAAGGGTAAAAATTGACCTGGGGTCCTGATTGGATCTACGTAGCTATCTACTACACAGTGCTTCATTTCAAATACCAGGCCTTGTGGTTTTAGACAAGAAGATTGTCCTGTCAGAGAAATCGACAACTGGAGAATGGATTTTAGTTTAAATTCCAGTAAACATGTGCTCAGAAAATGAAACAAGAAATCTGTTATATTGTGCAGATTGTTAAAACATGTTACATCTCAACTGAATTTTCAATTTTATATATTTACTCCATGTTAAATATTTATTTCTGCTAAAACGAATGCATTTAAGCTTACAAGTTTCCTGCAAATGATCCTGCCTTTGAAACGACTGTAGATTATGATCAGCCTGCACATCCATGTATTCTAATCATGATCTGCACTGTTCTATACTCGGTCAATGCATTTTCACTGAATGCCTCGGTGAACAATTTATGGTACTGTCCAAATTGATAGATGGAAGAGTACATTTTAGTAATGAACAGGGTAAGAGTTAATTCTCTTATGAAACATAAAAATGTGTAGACATATTTGCCATTGATAAATCTGATATATTCTTATATGTTTTGTACATATTAAATATTCATTGAATTTTATATATGGACTCTAGTGTGTTGTGAATGTAAAAATTATAACTTCCAACTTTATCTAGGAAAAATCTTTACCTTCAAGACGATCTGGGCTGACATCATTAGCAAAGCTTAAAGGAATTACTTAGGGATAAAGTCCTGATAATAACATCTCCAGCAGAGGTGCTAATAGCCAAAACTGACCATCTCCAGGAGAATTGTGTCAATTAATTACATAGTTGCTATTTATAGCCTAATATAACAACTGCATGATGAACTGCAACTGAAATGTGATTTTGAAAGGCTTTTACACATAGAGATGGCAATATCACGTTGTGTATTAATATTTAAATGTCATTTATCAGTCTTTTTAAGACAAGTGTACTATGTATCATGTGAGCCTGCACATCCATACAGATTGACATTGATCTGCACTGTTCGTTTTTTTATTTTTTTGTTGTCTGATCATGATCTGTACTGTATGCTATTCATCATTGTGCTGTATGATCATGATCTGCATTGTCAGCTTTTTGTTATTTTGCTATCTGATCATGATCTGCACTGTTAGCTATTCATTATACACTAATTATTCATTAGTCAATAATGCACTAAAATGAGCAAATGAGGTGTTCAATAGACAACACATAACAATTATGACAGGGCTTTATGAAAGAAAATCCCCTGCCAAGTTTCATCAACATTGGCCCTGTGGTTTCAGAGAAGATGTTGTTTGAAGAAAAATGTTAAACAGCTAAACAGTTTTCTCCAACGTGACGCTTATACCAATGTTTAAACATTTAAATATTAATGCAATAGATAATGTCCATTCTCTATCTTTAATCCATGATAGTCGCCATTCAAAGAAATGGCCATATTTTTTTGAAATTTGCACTCCAGGGCTTTTTTACTCTATATAATAGGGGCCGAATTGAAAAAATGAAGAAATCATCCTTGAACTGTTTTAAGCTTTTTAAGACATCCAGAAACCATTTGTTTCATTTAAAATCTCTAAAATCCCCGAAAAATTGACCAATTATTCCCCAAAATTGCGAATAAATGGGGTCGTGAGAATACGTGACAAACCACAATACTTGCATTGAACCATTAACAAATGTTACAGTTTATAATCCTTGAGCTGTTCACCAAACTTAAGAATTGAAGAGGGGTGGTTGTTTTGGGGGATACTTGTTTAGTTTAATCTTTACATTTTTGCACAAAAAATAGTTGTGAGGATAAGACTCAAGCACATCTCTTTCAAGCCTGAGAAACTCTTCACATTTGCCAGTAGTAAATCCCAATTTGAATGAGAAATTTCCCAATATGGGCAACACCGCGCATAAAATTTCCCAGTAGGAGAAGGCCTGGGCCCCTTCCCAATTTTCGTTAAAAAAGCCCTGCACACTCTTCTTTTTTATGTGCATATTAAATTCACCATGTCAATCGAGAGTTGTCTGTGTCAGTGCGGTTATACCAAAACAGTTTACGCGACTGTTTATCACCCAGCATTAAGGAGTAAGTAAAAAATATTGATATATAATATATTGATGAATTCATATTTTCGTATTGAAAGTCATATTGTTTTATATGGACACAATTAGTTTCATGAATTCATAGCATCAATGTTTACAGTGCTATTGACAGTTAATGAAATACGAATTAGATAGAACATTTAAGTGTATTTATTAAGTCAATTATCCATTGTATTTTTTATTTCATTCCTTATACAATATAACAACATGCTATTGGTGCAGTGTCTGTTTATATGCAATATTATACAATTATAGACTGATGTTGAGGTCAATATATAGTTTTGCAGACCTGTTGAAAGTGATATTGACAGAGGACGAAGTCCGAGTCATATAACGAAATAGCCGGATTATGATTAAAAAATTGACTGTACATAATATAGACGTATCCTAAACATATTGCCTTTTCAATTTTATTTATATTCAAACTACAATGATATAGTGGTATCCTCATATCAAAAACAGAAAGTGCCAAAAATCAAAAAGAAAAGTTGACTCTGCACACTCATGTGGCAGTTTATAAACATGTGTATTTTATTTGCATTTCATATAAAGAGAAATTGTATTGATATAATGCTACTTACATTACAAATAAAACATGAAAGAATTATGAAAAACACCATTGCCTATACATCAACGTAACGGTTCTATATATTCCAGTCAGCTGCATTAATATTATGGTGTTTGCATATCACGATTATAAAATACGGAAATTACTCTGTATAAAGGTGTTACACATCTGTATATTATAATTTCGCACTGGTAAATATTGTCACAAACTCAGAAAGTACGGTTATGTTACATAAACCTTATACCTAAGACAGTTTGATAATTATTATTCATTTACTAAGACAGTCTAAGCACAAAACATTAGCTAGTGAAGATCAACCCCAAGGCTGCAACTGCAAGCGCTTTCATCAGAACGACTTATATAATAAGGTACAAGCTGACAGCGAGAGAAAACTATAATTGCAAGGAAAAGTAATCAATGCAATATATGCCATATTATTTTCATGACGCTGTAAAACACCAGAATATCGATTGTATATACATTTTTAGTTGTAGTTATTTCGACCTCAAATAATTGTAAAACTACAAAATAAACAGCAAAATTAGAATTACAATGTATTTCACTTAAATGAAAATACAATGTATCATTTACTTATAAGATATTAAACACTAAACGGACATTTTAGCATGAGTATCCATCAAATTATACTACTGCTGATTTCACAAACACATGGTAACAATAATGTTTATGTAATTTGTTAACTGACAGTGGTAAGTTAACGGTAATTTTAACTGTTGGCTGTGATTTCTTAGTAATAAACTTACCCTGTTCTGCTTGACGTATGGAGACATACAGATATATCAACACTACATTCATGATTTCTACAAGATGAACTCGTGTCTTTGTATTCGATCACATTCAGCATCATGAGAAAATGTGCCTACAAATAGTCATAAAACAGATATAAATATATAATCATAATCATAATCAGGACCCTAGACGTAATTATTATAATATAACTGTGTAGTATGTAAATACGTATGTTGCATTATAATCATAGTCATTGCGAGAAAAGATGGTGTTAACCATTTGACACAGTTAATAAATAGGGCATCACAAGCGAGTTCTGCAGCTCAGTTGTGGTCACTTTTCGGAGAAATTTAGGAAATTTCAATAAGTTCTGGGAACCACATGACGAAGGTATGCAAAACTAAAATGAACATACATCACGCCTGCCAGTTACCACTGATTTAAAGCCAGTTGAAGAAATTGAGCACCTAAACAAACATCTCAAAGTACACTAAATGTGTGGAAAACTTATTGGGCAATAACTCATTAAAATGTTCTGAAAGTAATATGCCGACAATGTGTACTACATGTCAAGGCTCGGTACAAATAACTCCTATGTTCATTAAATTCCGGCCAGAGGCTGACCAGACATAGGGCTTTAATTGTCTCTTTTGTTCTTCTAGTCGCTTAAATTTGAAATACTACATTTAAGGCAATTAAAACCTCCTTCAAAAGTGACCCCAAACCGCAGGGTTAATCCCTTTATTGATTTAAGACCTTTTATAGATACTGTCAGATTATGTGTTTTTAAACTGGACATTAGTTCAATAATTATAGGCAATAAAATGTATTGATATGCAGAGATAAATGAGTGATTGTTAAAAACAACATAAGGGATAAGAAAAGTTCATTTGACAGGTGTCTTTAGAGCAATAGGGTTCATTTGTTCAGGACCACACGCGTTGTAAGGATTTAGCATTTTTATGAGTTTTTCAATACCACCGGTGCTAATTTCTTTTTTAGGCATGTTTGGTATGCGTGGACCCAATTCAATGTGATGGTGGTAATCACTTGTGCCAAGTAACATCAAAATCCCTCTATGCATGAAGAAGAAATGCTCCGGACAAAGTCATTCTTGAATTATTCTTGTATCTAACCTTTGGCCTCTAAGTTTGACCTTGACCTTGAAACTAGGGACCTGGTTCTGCGCGTGTCACTCCGTCTTATGGTGTTGAACATTTGTACCAAGTGACACTATGCATAACGAAGATATGCTCCGGACAAAATCATTCTTGAATTTGACCTTTAATCTCTAAGTGTGACCTGTACCTTCGAGTCTACCTAGGGACCTGCTTCTTGCGCATGACACTCCGTCTAATGATGGTGAACATTTGTGCCGAGTTATTTAAGAATCCCTTGATCCATGGATAGGTTACAGCCTGGACAAGCTAAACTAGGACGGACGCACACACGCACATACACCGAACCGCCATTTGGACAACTATATCGAGCTTTCGCAAGCGGCTCGACAAAAACCTGTGTATAATCAAGTGACCCAATGACGTCGTAATTTTTTAACCAGGGGGCATGATTTTCGTAGAGGTCTACTAGTAAATGCTAAATGTAGCATATTGAAGCTCTGGTGTGATTTATGTGAAGATTTCACTTTCAATTGCCATGGTAACCAGAGTTCTGCATGCAATGTAATTCTTTGATTAATTTTGGTAGAGTTTTATGCAGGAAAACTTCCTTCCAAGTGTCATCAAAATACCCCTAGAGGTTTCAGAGAAGATGTCATTTAAAGCAAATGTGAAAGACGGACGACGGACAACAAACGGACACCGAAAATTTAACCATCCTTAAAGCTCACCATGAGCACTTCGTGCTCCGATGAGCTAAATACTGGTCTAAGTTCAGTTTTTCTGCACCAAATAGCATTAACACATCGGCCGTGTATCTTTTTTAAAGATGCTTCTGGAATATTTTGTTTTCAATCTAAGACTTACACTAATGCACGTAAACCATGTTTGCTGATATATTATTATCAATCAGTAAGGGAATGTTGCTTAAAACTGCAAAATATCTTAGAAACGCATTTAAATTGTGCAGTTCATGTTCACAACAAATCATTTTACAGTTAACTACCACTATGTGGAGACAGGTAATAGCTGTGCATTAATAATTATGCATGTACATTTTCTTCAATTGTATGTATGAATATCCATGTAACTTGATGTCCTTTCCATATTTGCCGGCATGCATTATATTGGAATTTTTGTTCTGATTTTACCTAATGAATGAAATGGAATGTGAAATGCAGTGTCCTCATAGCACAATCCATTGGATTAATTAGTCTAAGAGCGGATAGACAAACATACGGGATGGACAGACGGGCGAACGTATTTACAATGTAGCGCCATATACTCCGTAAGTTCGTATCTCAGGATATAAACACTGCTCCACAGCAACGAAATAAAACTTACCACTGCGAGGTTCTTTTGTGTAACAGCAGGTGTTGTCAAAGGTATATTTGGGAAGAACTGTGACAATGCTGCCTTATTTGACACACTTAATATGTAGATATGTGCCGTGAACAACAGGCTGCTGACAGCTGTATCATTACACGTTGCTTTGAACTCAGTGGGTCTGAAATTTTACACGGAACTTACTGATTCGCAGGGTTTTGAAATAGGTATTATGGTATAAAGTGTTATATTGGTGATTTTAAATGTGCTAAACATAAAATATATCTGTGTACTTTGATTATGTGACAAATGGCTCAAAATATAATCTTTCAAGGCTTATGTAACTTTTTTCATAACTTTATATTAGATTATATGCCTTATAATATCTTAATGTACCACACAATATGCATAATTCATACTCATTTTTTTATATTTCATATTTATGCATGTCTTAGTGTATATCTTAGTCATATTACGGGTACTTTATATGCCGTGCTAATCTTACATACTTTATGCCATTGTTGATCAATAGCTATACAGAGCTAATATTATCTTGTTTTATTATGCCAACTCAAAATAAAAAATGTATCTTGTACGAACTGACAAACCGGTGACTGTTATCTTCCCCTCCAGGGAGGATGAAGATCATAGAAAGACATTGGGTTTGTGAAATAATAGTGCAAAAACATGTCAGTTTCTATAAAAAATATACTTTAAACTAAATGAAAACTATATCAGTATCTTACTATTGCAATTTGATAATATATGTACATCATCAATCAAAGGGCTTCATAAATTTTACTCTTATGTACATAGATATTCCGCAGTTGAACAGATATGAATGTGTTACAATTTAAACAACTTACCCTGTTAAAGTGAAATGTAAGATTGTTACGTTTATTTTAATTGCATCTGGGCAAACGTCTTGCAAAATAAAGTGACTGAGTAACTGCTGCAAATGTCGAGGTGTGAAGTCCACAGGCAGCGTAGATCCAGACAGTGTCGGAAGCGTCAACACATCTGCAATGCATGACTATATTTTGTCACCTTGAATGATAGTATACAATCTATAATATGTTCATCAAACAGCTATTTTTGAATAAACTAAATAACACTTGTCATATTTTTTTAATGGACTACTAAGTTCGAATTCGATAAGTTTGGCGGAAAAGAAAGATTACACAAAACAGAAATACACATAATAATAGAAATATTTTGTGCCTTGTGAAACATTTCAAAGAATCACCTAAATAAACGTACGGTTTCAGAATCAATGATAACATCCGCAAAACTATTTGAACAAGCCTGCAAGTTAGCATATGTTGCAATAAGGAAAACTTATTACAATGGGTCTCCAAATACTACATTTGGACAACAACATATTGTAATACCAGCTAATTTCATTCAGGGCCCAATATCAAAGAAAAAGTGTCTAATTTTTCAAAGGTCAATACACATATTAAAATATGTCATCAAAACATGACAATTGACAAGCAATGTTTTCTCAAATAGCTGGTGACCAAGGAAAAACAAATAACAAAGATATATAGAAAGTTCGAAGGTCTGGGTAACCTTTTTGTGAAGTTGCTGAAAATAGTCAAGTTCAATGTTTATATCTCAGAAGTGACGCGTGATTCTTGTCTAAGTCTTAATTAAGTAACTTTCTTTAGCTAATTATTAGATCCAATACGGAAATACTTGCTGAAAAATATGATAACAATCAAGGGCTCAATAATGAACCTTTCATGGTTTTGCGACAAACATAAATACACAGGACAGGAGAAGAAACTTCAGTTCATTAAATACAGGATTTAAGGAGTATATATATTTGAAACAAACAGTCAGTTAATTTTCAAGTTGCATTTGTATTTTTCGTTGTTTCTATTTGCAATTATTGTATGAATTCATTTTAGCTGGTTTGAGCAAAGGGATTTCTACATTTTTGATTAACTGCTAGATTTGATCTCAAAAACTGTTATTCCAATTAAGTTTGAAGATCTTACATGTATCACTTTGTGCAATTTCGATATACATAATTATAATTATACATGTATAGGTAAATTCCACTTTTGATCAACGTTAAAGTAATATTTACCAGTATCACTGCAAGATGGCAACATACTTGATGTTTGATTCTTTGAACAGATACTATAGGGTTTTGTTGTGCACTGTTTGCTGCAATCAGGACCTGTGTATCCGTCTTGGCACCAGATTCGTAAGCCTATATCTAAGCTAAATGTAACATAAATCTAACGTTGCAGTCAAAATGTTAACTTGTACAAACAGTTGTTGCAAAAGTTGCAGATTTTCAAGATGCATGGGACAAAACACGTAAACAAAAATAAGTTTATTTTAGCATTTTTTTCACCAGTTCGGTCTAAATGTTTTTAAAATCATTGAATAATTTTCTTGTCAGCACTAAGGCAAAGTATCACAGATTATTTTAACTTATATATGAAATGAAAGGAGATCGTTAAACAGTAACACGTAGAACATCTGCCAGTAACAAGACCGATAGAAAATTCAAAGCGCTGTGAGCGCTGAAGGCCTGAGGGGCTATAGGTTAACTCCCCGAAAAACAACTTTTGACCTACGTGTTTTGCGCTGAATCTTACCTAAAGCGCGGATCGAAATGTGCAGAGGACGAAATTCAATATATGACACAGAATGAATGATTCACAAATATATGGGTGGCAGGGAAGTTTGTTTTATTATAAAACGTACGTTAAATGAAAAATAATCACATAGTCAACATTATAAAATGTTTAAGCCAATAGAAATAATTCGATCTGCACTTTGTACAACTTCAAGCGATATGATCTGATGATGTGGATCGAAAATTATTGTGTATCAAGGACAAGACCTTGAAACAGAAATAAACAAAGCAATACCAGCAATGAAATATAAATACAGTACTGTACAATGTGTATAACAGAGAAAACCAAAAATGATTCTGGGTTACCTTGTAGTTGTAATCTGTGAAACCGTTCACTGGGCCTTGACATGCAGCGTCCTCGTTTGTAATTGTGCTTATTGGGTCCACCAACCTCGTTCGAGGTATATTCGGTGCGACCCGTTGCAGCGTCCTCGATAAATGGCGGGTGATTTTGATCACGCGAGTTCCTTATGGGGAATGTACGTAAATTATATCTTTTTTTAGAGACATTTATTTTTAGGTAAATATATATGTAATCGTTCGTAAATAACAAAGTTGTCAATGAAATAACATCGGAAATTTGAAAATCAAACTACAAACTCTTATATCGAGCTCCGTACGTTTTCGTAAATTTCCGTAAATATCCGTACTTTTCCGTGATATGCATATGATTATCTTCCGTAATCAGCTAACAGCGCATTAATTTTCTAAAACAGAAAAAAATGTGTAATGCAGCCCGTAAGCTATATACATTCCTGCAGTCGTTTGAAGTTTTATGTACTGTTTTTATTTGTAATATGTTCTTATCATATGCGACATTCAAACAGAAGATTGATCTGGTCTGTCTTGCACTACTTTCGCATAGCGCATGTTTACAGTTGTTATTCGCACATAGCCCAGTGAAATTTCTTGCAGTGTTTAAAATGTGGTATAATAACTTAGCCTAGGGACTTTTAGTCCCCGGGCCAATTAGACACAGAAGAATTAGGAAAGGTACACAGTACAGCTAAACTATCGAAAATATGTGACCAGCGACACTGGAAAATGGGCCTTCGGACAAAATACTTGGAAACTAGCTTTCTTGCATATTTGAACAAACAATATTTCAATATCAATATTGGAAAATTTCAGTTACCTACGTTCAGTACATACAAAACTACAACATTTTGAAAAAGTATACCTAAGGCGTCATTGTTCACTCTAAAAATGACGTCACATACCACAATTTGACGTCAAAACTCACTTCAATTTACATAGGCAGTAAACTATTCCGGTAATCATTTCCTAACAGCATCATCTGATTTTGGTTGCAACATTATATACTCTTTCAATATATATCATATCTGGTGAACTATTTCATGTCTTCTTTCCACGATCTGCCTTTTACGGAAGCCCTGGAGGGACATTTTTAGTTACTTCTTATTACTTATTTCTTATTACTTATTTGTTATTACTTAAGTAATAAGAAGAAACTAAAAATGTCCTTCCAGGGCATCATTTGTTAACAGCAGAAAAAGATAATAAAGGGGCAAGTGCAATCAAAAATGTTCAGACTCATCAAACACACAGTCATACACGTAGGCGTACACACGCACGCACACACAATTACATTCACGGCCCACTATAACAAGATAGACATTCGACATAGAGAAATGAATGTAACAAAATCCCATTTCAAATGTTAGAAGTGCAGCATGACTTTAATAACAAAAAGCAATTTGTTATTTTTATGAATTATTACATTCTAAAGCCAGATACAGTTAAAATATGTTTGTATGTAAAATGTGCACCATAATGCATGTATAAACTAAAACAAATGAACATGTTCTTATTCATGTGTTATTGTACCTGTACATAGTTTTACATGAATGTATGCATATTATTTCTAATTAGTTATTTTTATCATTTAAACTGTAGTCTTATTAATAAATGATTAGTGTTATTGTTTCTTAAACCTGCCAAACTAAGCATGTGCCCATAAAACATACTGGCAAGAAGACCCAAACTAGGGCACATCCTTAGTTTTGGTAGGCTTTACAAATGAACCATACGTGTTTTTCCGCTGTAGTTACGTCTTTCTTGGTAACAGATAAGAAATAACAAATAAGAAATAACAAGTAAGAAATAACAGGTAAGAAACAACAAATAAGAAATAACAAGTAAGAAATAACAAGTAAGAAATAAAAAGTAAGAAATAATAATACTCACGCATGAATGATAAACTAATAACTGTTAAATAAATAAGTAATAAGAAAAAACTCCCATATAGGTCTATAATACTACGTACATGTACTATTACGCATACATTCATGAAAATTTGTTTTAGTTTCATGCATTATAATGCACATTTACATACAAATATCTAAACATAAACTAAGTTCAATTTTAAAAAGCTTAAGAATGTAATAACTCACAACTGATAACTAATAACAATTAACTAATAACAAATAAGTAATAACTAATTATAAATAACAAATAAGTCACAAGTGCTAACAAAAAATGTCCCTCCAGGGCTTCCGTAGACTTTTTCATAGGGTATAGCCAAGTTTTGAAAAAGAATAATTTCGAATCGCTGTTGCCATAGCAATTATCTTGGAGGATTTTGAAGCAAATAGTATGTTTCTGTTGAGTAAAATATAGTAGCTATCAGTTTTTATCATTGGTTTTGCATTTAAAGAGGGTGACAAAAATGTAAATTGTATGCGTTTTTATATCAATTATTGTCGAAAAATGTTACAAATGTCCGAAGGTACATTTTCGCGCGTCGAAGGTCAATTATAGTTGTAACTCATTCATTTTCAGCAAGTGAAGTGATATGTAATTGCTGTTGCTAATGCAGGTATATTCATTTTGTAGTACAAAAACAAGCTCCAGTATCTTGAGTTAAAACGTTTATTCCCCAAACTGTAAATCGGGACAGGGCATTCCCAGATGGTCGCAGTTTATATTTTGTCCCGTCGCCTTCAGAGATACTTTTTCGAATCCAAATGTCTTAACACGTAAAACTAAAAACATACGAAACGGGACGGAAACGCATAGTGATTTCTCGTTGCTTTCTTGTAATCTTGTATTCAACTGAGTAATTGACCATTAAATAAGTAATAAAGCGCATAAACTTAGGACTGAAATGAATGGATTGTGAATTTCTGACCGATATACAATGTAGTTCATGTACCGTACAGACATAAACTGCAGTTTATATGTAAAAGTTAACTCAAAGAATGAACTCTTCCTTGCTCTACATCTTAATTGTTATAAAGAAACATTATAACTTTACCATTTCGTTCGTATTGAACAGCATTTGGAAACGAGATACATCAAAGTTACTTAGATTGTCGGTATCTGAATTTTAGTGCATAGAAAACCTGGTTTGAAAAGTTACTTCTATCAAGTATGTCTAAAACAAACGTTGCTAAAGACGCTGAGAAGTACTACAGTTATTTATATCAACAAGGCAAATATTTCTTCAAATACTTTTGAGATATCTAATCTGATGTTGCCTCATCAAACTAAAAACATATATTTTTGCAAAATTTGTAGAAACTCAGTCTAAACTAAACTGGCAAAAACAAAAAGATAGAAATAAGTTGTATTCTTATAGGGTGGGTACTAAATGTCGACGAGAAGTGTAGAAGGACGCTGACTTAAAGGACAATTAAAGTGTATTCAAGACAGATGAAGTTCACATAGTCCGCCTCCGTAGTCGAGTGGTTAAGGTAGATGACTGGGAATCACTGTGACCTCTCATAGATCTAATTACATGAAGAATACGTTATCTACCATAGTAGTCAAATTTGGAACGTTTTACTCTTGATTATAAGAGAGGTCACTTCTCTAAACTTTAAAATATTTTTTTATTAAAGCAATTTTCATCAAAGTATATATAAATAAAGTTAAAGTAACCGAAATACTGTTGAAACGGATGTTAAGCTTACAATGAAGTTCACATAAGTATATTTTGGAATAATAGCATATCTAGTTTGTGTTTTAATATACAAAATGACTTTGAATAAATACTTCCAGCTTATCTGTATAAATGAGGAGGTTGATACAATAAGGAATTATTTATTAACTTTACCAACCTGACAAAATTTTGGAATGACATCAGTTGTGTAGTGGATTCTTCGTAGTTCATGTCCGCTCTCAATGCTGTAGTCGATGTAAAATTATCGACTAGCTCCTGACCTCTAGCACCATCCTTGTCCATCATATTGAAAATATACTCCATGTTACCCTAAGAAAAGAAAAGAGTATGTTTTAATACAGCATGTGTATGAAACCATTAAAAGTATTCAAAACGGAAGTGTTGTTTTAAGGTAGATTGTGACATGTTTATTATTGAACAATCCTCAAAGATGTTTGGTTCAGAAGAAACCCTTTCCATGTCTTTTGTACGAAAGTGAAACATTTGGTACCGGAAACAAATCCCCCAAAAACTATATCTGCCAACATTATTCAATTTAGTCTTAAATGATTGAACTACATAACATATATATGATTCCATTCACCATACAAGTAGCGTTTAATGCGTTTAATGCTGAGTTTAAAACGTCTAGTCACCTTTAAGATAACCAGGTTACAAAGTTACAACTTTATGCCTGATCCCTACAAACTGAATACATAACGAGACTTTGCATTTAACAGTAACTGCAAATTGATATCTTTTAAAGAACAAGAAAAACACATTAAAAGGCAAGTGATAAAGTTGCTTTTACTATCATATTAAACTTAATGTGACAGTAAATATTATGCATATTTTAGCTTTGAAATAACAATTCCATGATGATCAGTTAGTGTATACAATCGCAAAATAGAAAATAATTTTGAATATTCTTTTACACGTCATCATACATTTGAAATATTTGAGCTTAATCACTGTCAATGAAGATCGCGGTCACGAAAACGAACATTATTATGAAGTTTGATATATAAAGACGATAGCAATTGTATTGCGATAAATATAAAATATATCAAATATTTTCTAATTAATAAGAATTGTGTTAAATAACAACAGTTGAATTTCAGCGTTTCTATTGTCTTGAAATAAAAATATTGCGACGGAAACTTTTTAACGCGAAAAACATAATCATACATTCTAACACTATTGACTAATACAGAACTGGGTATATCACGCTAGGCGTCCGGAACTATTTCTGGATTTCGATATTCCAACCCGCGTATTTTTTATTTTTTACACAACATTTACTGATGCGTTTGCATTGAAACGCTTGACTTGTCATTGTAATGAATAAAGTAGAGACATTTAAAAAAATCGTAGTTAAATTTACTACACTTCATACGCCTGCAATATCAGCAGCAACGACTACAAAATAAGACAAATAGTTTCGAGGGGGGGGGGGGGGATACCAACAATTTTTCTGTTTATTTTATGGTTAAAACTCTACTTTTATTGAGTTTGTTCCAATAAAATATCGAAAATCGCGGGAAACGTCGTCAAAAAACATAGCGCAAATGACATCATTTTAACGACGTCATCATCGCATGGTTTCCCAGCATTAATTACGCTCGGTATACTTTTTGACGCAAATCCAGGTTAAAGATTGCAAAAGCAGTGAAAAATAAAAATGGTAATCCACTGTTTCAAAACTGTGGATTATCACTTTTATTTCACTGAGAAAACTCTATAATTCACTGGAAAACATTAAATAAAACGTGATCTTACACCGAAACCAACAATTATCCTCTATATATTAGTGACTCTTAACTGAATACTGTTACCCCACGTAACGTGCTCAATCCATATAGAAATATATTGTTAGAAATCAGATTTAAAAAGCTGAGAAACAAAAAGAACAAAAACGTTAACAGAAAACTGTCCTAGATTTACAACCAATAATTCTGGACGGCTATTCTGGTATTGTTTGCTGCTTTAAGTGTCGTGTTGTGCTTAGGAAACAGATTTTACTTTTAAGTGATATACCGTATTCAAATCCATTTCCTTATATGAGACGAAATAGAGTTAGAGCTAGAATTTTATTTAGAACTGGAAGACCGACAACTTTTGTACACTTACTAAAATAACCTGTCATAGTTGTTTATCAGATTAGAAGATGATTAGCTACATTTTTGTACATTGAAGATTAAGAAGATGTCCAACTAAACGCTCTTTTTTTGGATACATGTGTCAGAAGTAAATCTGCATATAACTGTGCTATGCTAAATCATTACTGTACCATTTATTACAAAGATCCGCGGATCGTACAGCATACTTTTAAATTTCAATTTCATTAACCACATATTGTAGGTATAATGTTAAACATTTATGAGTTAGTACTAATTAATAGTGCAGTCTTGTGAACGTTTCTGAAACTTTACCTTTAGGAATGTTTTTGACTGATCGGCTGTTTCAGTTAAGATGCTATTTATACGCGTTCCACTTGTGGGAGAACGATGGTTATCTGCTGCATTTTTCAAACATTCAGGTCCTCCTGATCTGTATTAGATTATATTCAGTTCC
>JAFMSR010000011.1:2877176-3022910 GCA_022818135.1 Saxidomus purpurata
ATTTAATGATGGACATGGAATTCAAGAACATGCGTGCACGGCAAATCAATTGTTATTGGGGCATGGGAAAGACACGATGCTTTTTTTTAAATGTAGACAACTTTAAATGTCATCCTTTACTAAGGTTGGGTCATTTCCACACATATCAATGATTTGTTTATATACATTTTTTTCACACTAAAAGTTACACTGTTAAAGGAGGAAACAAAATTTAAAAACAAATTCATTTCTTCGGAAAGCTTTAAAAGACAAAACATACGCGAATTTAGACTGCATCTGTATTGTGCAAACAAAAGTGGATCTTCAAAACATTCCCTTTCTACACTACTTCATAAAATGACATTTTCACCTTCCTATCAAATGAAATCAATTGGCGCTGGGGTCAAAGAATAGTGAAAACCACTGTTTCAATTTAGACATGTATAAAATATGTCTCTGTCCAAGTGATTGAAAAAGAGAAAAAAAAAACATAAATAGGTTTTTAAACATTTTACAAACTTAAAATTTACGTGAATGATAATAGTATTATTAATAAAACATACGGGTCTTGTATATAATATGATGAAAAGTTATATAAATTATCATTGTATAGTTCTAGAATTCAGTAAAATATATTCGTTTCATAGACATATTTTTTCTTTTGAATCGGTATATGAAGCATAAAACAAAACCCAATATACAGCTTAAAGTATTTTATTACGGGTCATTATCAATGTTACGTAATGTCCGGCCATAAAACACTATAACCGAGCAGACGGGTCGATCATTCGGAAGTGTTCGAGCGCGACAGTTGGAAAAATAAAATATACATATACACGTTTCAAAAAACAAAAAAAACGAGCATGTTTTATTATTCCTTTTTTTATTGAAATGATATCACAATGTTTTATTCTGTTCCGTTCGGGATCGTAAAAGTTGTTATAGCGTATGCGCTACGCTTTTCTTTTCAGTAAAACTGGCACATTTTGCGCGTTTTACTATAATGAAATGACAGTTGTGGTTTTAAATTTAAAACATGCAAAATTAATGAAGTCTCAAAAAAGGCAAAAAACATTAAAAAGGAGAAATGTTGTATGTGATTATGCCTCTATGATTATTAAATAACTTCATTAGTTTAAATTTCATCACTAAAGTAGTTAATTATAAACATGTATAGTAAATCACAGGTGTGTTGACACTCTGCTACATGTTTGAGCGGTTCAGTGGTCTAGTGGTTAACGCTCTGGACTGCTATCCAAGGGTCGCAAGTTCGACCCCGCACCTCTATTAACAAAACTAATGATCTTACGGATGAGACCTAAGACCGAGATGTATTGGTGTTGTACATCGGGCATGTTAAATAACGAGGGACCGTCTCTTGAACGGGACGCGTTCTATATCATGCACTATCCCCCGAAAACTAAAACAACTTTAAAACTCTTCTGGGGGCGTTGGTAATACGGATTATCCGGTACCAACGATAAAACTATACAATAAATACATACATGCGACATGCTGGAATCTTATATAATTAACTTAATTAACTTGTGTGAAAAAATACTTCTTTTAAAAATATTATATACTGTAAAATGTTTATAAAAGCTTCAGAGGGTACAGACCGATATATTATACAACACTGCGTATGCAAGAAACGCGTGTCCGTGAAACAAAGACAGGAAATTACTTTACCCGCAGGCAATATCCAGATAATAGATAGGTAAAATGATTAAGGGTCATAAAACTGATCCACTTTAACCCCATTCAAGTGTAAAGATTATTTGAATCTGTAATATCAATTTAAATGATTATATCTATTTATCCTTATTATGATGCATTTGCTTTACTTATAACTGTTAATGAAACATGTAATTCAATTCCATTTACAAGTACCGTGTGAAGAATAAGAGTAACAATCGCGTTGAAAACAGTCTTACGTTATTTTAATGAAAAGACGTGAACAATAATTGACAATATACATTGAACAAGTAATATCACCTGTGCCCTGATGACACTACCCCTACCCCTTTTACCCAAGGTGCGATCCGGTCACAAGGTTTTGTTTGAATTCATAACTATTATAACACTTGTATAAGTTCAATAATTATGCTTTCAACGACAATGTACTTAATTTTTTTATTCATATGTTTTATGAGGTTGTATTTGAGATACGAATCAGTTAATTAGTTTTATAAACATGCCCTTGGTAATATTCGTGAAAAATAGTTATTAACGTTGATCAGGCGAATTAACTTTAACAACATACTAAGTGACAAACTATTAGTATCGGCGTTAAAAGAATGTGCCTTACGTAAAATGCCGAGTACTGCCGAAGCGGTAAATTCTTATTTAAACAAAACAGGTTAGTTGAGTTAAACTTAAAAAGGACTGCAAATATATCCATTAAACATAATTATTTTTATATATCTAAAAAGTAAAATGAAATATAAAGACATCGTAATAGTGACATTTGTTCTGTTATTTTAGCAAAAAGGTGAAAATTTGATTTAAAGTGCAATATTTGCACCTAAACTGGCATTGTTTCGCGTTTCCACTATAATTCAATGCCCGTAAAAACGGTCGGTAATGGCTTTTAAACGTAAAAAGGACCATTGATTTAATACTTTAGATTGACAAAAAAATATTCATGAAATGGCAGACAAATTAAACTAACATTTGTGATAATGACAAATTTTTTATGTTAAACAGAAAGAAAGTTATGACGAGTTATTTAATAATATCCTTCTTTACTCTTTGTAAAAACGCATATCGGTTTTCCAATACACGATGGTTAAAATAGTTGGGGATGCAGCTGAAAATTTTCCAAATTGCGACTCTTAAAATTGATTAAAGGAAATTGATGTCATTGTTAATAACAACATGGGAAGTATTTTGTTACAGCGCCGAATAAAATTGTATCTATCTGATATCAGATGTTATATGTTTCACACGGACATTCACATAAAACTACAGTTATCGCTGGAAGTGATTAATACCCCCGCTTATCGAACCGACTCCACAGCTTTAACCACCCAACAGCATTTCAGTAGGTTTAAGCAGAGTAGCACATCATATATGTGTACTTGGCTTTTTGTAAGATGGGACGGGACGGGCATTTTGTAGCAAGGTAACCTCACATTTCCCTGGCCTCGAACTAAAAACAATCGGTTTATATAGAATGCATGCTCTTACATCAGCAATACCATGCCGAAATATAAAACTTGAAATGCATGATAACTTTGTGAGTTTTAGATTCATAATTTATAGTTTATTTAATGGTAGACATTTACAAAATACGGTTTGTCTTCAACAGTGGTCAAATTGTTTTAATTTGATCTCGTGACCTGGGTTTTACCATAAGTAATATGTATTTAAATTTGATCCAGAATTCAGCATATACACTCCGTCTACATTTCATAATAACCAACTGACTTAGTTTTTGCCAACGATGACACAGTTTCAAAATTAACTCAGAGTTAAAGGTCCAATACTAACGAAAGCGAAAATTCAAATATACTTTAAAAAACACATAAATAAGTTATTTTTAATAAAAAATAAAAGTTGGTATGTAGAAATTCCAAATAAACTCCAGTGCATGTACAATTATTTTTCTATGCATTATGAACAAAGTTAAAAAGACCTGGGTAGTCATTTTGTCGAATCGAGATTTCAACATAATATACATTCTTTTCTCCGTGTTCCAAACACTTTCTGTAAATGTTAACCTGCAAATCTTCATTATTTAGTGTCTTGCATAAGGTAATGTAATTGCCATTCAAATAGCTGTCACTTAATTTTCGCTTAGTAGTGGACCTTTAACGAAACTGTAGTACACATTTTAAATATCTTCGCTGATTTTGTTGATGTTTAACGGCCGTTTGAACAGTAGGTTGGTCATCTTCACAGACCGTCAGTTTACGCAACCATTGTTTCTTGGGTAGAACCAGTACTAGATCCCTATCCCTTGTAGGAAACTACCAACTTTCTCACATAAGGATACTTGGTCGGTGGCAGGGCTTGGACCCATAATCCTCAATTCAAGAAAGGTTACAATGATTTCAATGACGTCAGCTACTCTAAGCACACGAACACGGAAGCAGACGAGTGTCAAATTCGGCGTTAAAGGGTTAAAGATGTAAATCTAAGCGTAGACGGACAGGCAACAAGCAGACAGACAACCACAATACCTATTTTGATTATGTCATGCTCATGTTTCATGCATGTAAATAGATACGTTGATTCAAAGAGACTTAGTTGGCCGTTCCTGTATTTGGTGCAACAGTAACAGAAGAGAATGTCAAAATTAGTACGAGTTTCAGGAGACACTGTCAAATGGCCCCGTAGTTATGAGTCATGTCACCACTTTTTATTATCATTTATGCAGCATGGAACAGATACTTATGTGTGGTTACTGCATCGGAAAAAACGCTAGACGAATGAACGAAATATGCGAATCGTGTAACAAGTAAGTTTATTAATTTGAAAAAAGAGCAAAGAATCGCATTACATGTAACAATAATAATCAATTCATTTACATGAAATTTACACTGATTATAAATAAGATAAGAAAATACGAAAAAGTAGCGGCACATTTGAAACAATAATGTATGACGTAGCATGAGCTGGAATAACACCTGAAGTAAATCCCAAGAAGCAAGGCGACTACATAATATCACATTTATACACACATCAACCTGATAAACAACAATTCAGTTTCATTAAAGTACCAGGATCACTTTGAATTAACTGATATAATAAAATACAATTTCTGATATGATAATGATAGAACCATATTCTATTCACTCGAAAGATCCCAGAAAGCCTTTCTTAGTTTTTGCAATATGATTATACGATATATTTCTAACACGCATTTGTCAACTAAAACAAAGTCTTTTAACAAGGTCTTTGAAAGACCTTGCTATTTGAAAGACCTTGACTAAAAAGAAAAATTAGGACTGTTTTTTGCACAAAGAAAGGTCAATTCCGCCGGTAAGACATCTTTCTTCAAGTTGGTAAAATAAGAGCTACTTGTAATTGTGCTCCTGGGACTCTTAGATCAACAAAGAAAAATGTCAACGTTGAACGGAAGTGTTTTAAATACGCAAGAAGTGCAAACAATGATCCTATTCATACCTTCAAGTTTTAATGAGGACACCGGAGCAAACCCATACAACCAGTATAATATGTTTAATGGTTTGATGTTTTTCTAGAAAGCATGCAATATATTATTAAAGAATTGTTAATTAATTTTCCAAATAATAAGGTTCATTGTTTGCCATCACTTTATTTTCAACGAAATCAATTCAATTTTTCATGACAAAACTATAAATTTGTAGCAGTTCTGTTGATTTTATAAAACCAAAGTTGCAAATGTTCATCCTCGTCTTGTACTATACTGAGGGAAAAAAGAAACGCATGGTAAGTCTGCGTTGCGATATGAAGGATCTATCACTCATAAGCAAATTAAAAACAATGTCATCAGTTTATGACCCATCTGAACATATGTAAGCCTTACCAGAAATGATGGAAATAACAGTTCAATATAAACAGTGGAATGTGTATCCGCTAGGAGTAACAGAATATTGCATTGTTTGTTATGCTGCGTTTCATTTTTCTTTCAGTATACTATTTACGATGTCACCGGATTATACAAATTCTATGCATTCTTTTAGATTGTTTATAGTCCCGGTCGACCGTGGGATTCCTCCCCTGGTGAACTCTCCAATTCCCCAGTATGAGTCCCATGCATACTGGTACCTAACAAAATTTGAAAAACTAGTTTTGTTTTACCTGACTGCAATACCCAGTCAGTTTTGTCCAAAGATTATGTTTATAAAGCAAAAGATAGGTATGCGAGCTTGCAGACCAGACACGCGTTTCCAGCGTACATTTGTGCTTGAACCACTTTGCCTCGTGGTTTCTTTATTTGGTGTTATAACACAGTAGAAGAGAGTTTTTTTTGTAGAAGAATCGTACAGTCATACAAAATAAAATAAAATAATCATGTTGCGTAAACTGTGTCAAAATCACATGTGTTGCTTTACAACAGCAACACCGTTTTAATGAAGGAAATAAATAAGATATATTTTGGACCTACAACTTTTAAATGGAGCTAAAGTCGTCATACATTCAGATAACGTACACGCAAACACATTATGAATTAGTTAGTATTAGTACAGACATAATTTCCTTCTCACAGTCAATACAACCGAATCAGACACCGATAGGAAACAATGTTAATTACTTTTAGAACAGTTTTACACGTGAACTTCAAGATTACGTATAACTTGAACTTTCTCTTTTAGTAGCGGCAAAAGAGTCGTAGAGAGGATTTTCTGTCGTTCCGACTTTGTCACTTGTAATGCTATCTCTGTCTCGTAGTTCTACGAACGTTGGTGAATCGTCATAAACAGGTCCAGCATCGCCTCCTCTAGAGCTCTTTCGAGTTCTGTAATAATATTTTATTTGTTAATTAGTGTTATAAAGGCATCTTCCGTAAGCACTGCACTGTCACTAATAATGACAATAATTTATTTACTCTATTAATAATAGCTAGAAAATAAAACAAGTCATACTTCAACTAAGCACGCACGCACGCACGCACACACACGTTCACAGGCAGCCACACGCACACAAGGCGCGATCACACAACATCAATGTCCTACATTCTATAACCATCATATAGCTTAAGATTTTTTTAAAAGCTTTAGACTATCTTCACTGTCAAGTCAAGGCAAGTGATCTAAAGAAAGGAAATATTTATCCAGATGATTGTCTTAGAACCTCTTTACTATGTAACAATCAAATGATATACTTGATTTGAAATTTGAAAGAACAATTTCAATACTAGTATGTGGTTCTGGACAGCATATATCTTTATGCGCATATATTTTGAAGCTTTTAGATATTTAGAAATTTAATTATCATTTTGCTTTAAAAGTAGTGAAAGTTTTACAAAGCTCCTGGTAACGGTATTTCTGTTTCAAATGTTTAAAATGGTTGAAGCAATGGTTGCATGGAACTGGCAGGTAAAGATAGACTAATTTCATCATTCGACTAACTACAGAATATTGTGATATATGCATTAGAAGTTCAGAACGAATCAGGAATCATGATGTTGAAACGTTGTATATGTAATATGTACATTGTATGTATGATGCAAAAGTGTTTTGTTTTGTTTATCATAGTGTCAACCATACTGAACGGGACAATCATTTCTGACTTATGATATACCTTCTTTTCTGAGCACATTTACCTCCCTTTTATTATTCTTTAATACTAGGCGTCAGGTAGGTAGGCATACGGTAGCCATTATTGAACTAGCTGGCGGCTCACCAGCCTAACATATTAGAACGGACCTTTGCTGAGATTCGAACTTTCGTTCCCAAGACGGAAGCATAAACCACTAGATAAAGGGCAACAGTTGTGAAATGGATTAAATAAATTATCTTTAAACCAAATGCAACAGAAACCATTAGCAAGACACATATACTTCCACACTGCCTCTCTCTGTCTCCCTCTCTCTCTTCTTTCGAGGATGATTCTATGTGAAGTGAATCTCGAGAGCTATTTATATAATTTATAGAGAGTAAATAAATTTGTATAAATTGAATATAAGACATACCTGTAACATTTACAACCAACACCAATAGCAATAATAACCACTACACCAACGACAACACCAACGACTACCATCTTGTTTTTCTCAATCCAGGAAGTCTGGAACAGATGAATAACGAAATGGTTTAATCGCTGATCCCGATTCTAAGTAATATAAATATTTAAATCCAGCACTGGCCAAGAGCGCAGAAAATAGTTTCATTTTGGAAATTCTGCTCTATGCGTTATGTATTTCTAAAAACATCTGTAGCATCTTTTCCGACAAAATATGTTTGTGTTTTGTTGCACTAAAATGCATGACTTCTCAGTCTAATTTCATCGTATCATGAAATGTTGACTTTAAACAAATAAAATGACAATTTGAAGTACCTCTGCTGCATTCTTTCCATTTTGTTTAACCTCCAACGGAAAAAGAGATTTAAGCTTTTCAGGTGACAATGAATTAAATGCTTTGGCAATTTGTTCATTTGATAAATCTTCACCATCGCATTGCGCATGGAATTCTGCCGTGAATCCACTATAAAACGAGAAAAGCATGCAAATGTATGATCACAAAAGTATATGCTGTATACATGTAAATCTTTTTTTATTAAGCAAAATAATATCGTTGGCATGTACATTGAGTTCGTATTATGTGTAACTGCACACTGTACCGATTTCTATTTGTTTTCTATCTTCTTAAATTTTAAAGTTTAACATTATATATATCTACCGTTGGTATGAAATCTATAACAAAATCGATTCAATATTAAAATACAGGACACTTGAAAATGACGAAAATATAAAATAAAAAGATCAGTATTACTCGTAATATCCAGATGTAGGAGAGGTTAAACATAAAGCAAATATTAAACTTCCTTACGCCTTTTTGTTTGTGTTAATGAGGGTGACATTGATATTTTTACTATCTGTACATGTAACGATCTCCAACATTTCTTTTATTCCGTCTGTAATGTTTTTGTAATCTGTAGGTTTTACTTCCTGTACAAACTCCACTGTGAATACCTCTGAAAATAAGAAAATAGCGAACGATTCTTGTGTTAGTTGTTGAACCGTTCTCAAACACCCAAACATCAAGAAAAAAAAGCATGTGTTAACAAAACCATGTATAAACGATAACAATTGATAAAAAGGTAAAACGTATTTTTTAATGAAAGTTATTCATACTTCAAATTCAAATCTGCTGAAACATTTAATCAAAAGATTGTAGTAAATACAAACCGTATATTGCTGTGGTTGTAGAACTGCGTGGTTTTACAGTTGTTGCTGTTGAAGAAAGTGCTGTTGAACTCATTGTGCTGAATTTCGAATTTAACGTAGTAGTTGATTTAGCATTTGTCAGTGCTACTGTAGATGTAATAGGTGCATTAGTTGTACCATAATGTTTCACGGAAGTAGCATTTGTGGTCGTAATTGACGTTATCCCTGGTGTAGATTTTACCATTGTCGCAGTTGACGTTGTCGGTTGCGATGTAGTTCCAGCTGAAACTCTCGTGGTTGCAGACAAGTTCATGCTTGAAGTCATATTGGTATCTGAATGAGGTATTGTAGACATCTTAATGGATGACGTCTCCGTGTTAAAAGTTGTGTTTGCATGGGCAGGGTGTGTTGACAAATGTACTGGTTTGTTACTTTCAGAGATCGATATCTGCTTTAAATGTGTGCTACTAGTATATGGTGTTGTTTCGGTGCTCATATACGTATTTGTCTGATTCGTCGTCAAATTACCAACTTTAACAGCGCTGTCGGTCGTTACTGAGGCGTTGTTTTGTAAAGTACTTTTATATGCTTTTGTCTGTGAAAAACGTGTCGTAACAGGCATCGATGCTGTAGTATAATCATGTGTACATATAAAACTTCCATTAGTATTGCTGCATAAAGCACCATTGTCACACGGTGTAATACTGCCTTTACATTCATCTACGTCAATTTCGCAGTTGTTGCCTTCCCATCCTTTACTGCAGTTGCATCGAAATGAACCTAAATTGTTTTCACATGTTCCATTATTTATACATGGAGAGCTCTGACATTCATCTAAATCTGTTTCACACTGCTTACCCGTCCAGCTTAATGGACAAATGCAGGAATAATTACCTTGAGTGTTAAGGCAAGATCCACTGTGTTTACAAGGAGAAGATTTGCATTCATCTATATCAGTTTCACAATGAGATCCTGTCCAGTTAGGCGGACATGTACATGTATAACTGCCAGGACTGTTATTGCAAGTTCCGTTGTTCATACATGGTCTTCGAACGCATTCATCTACATCGGTTTCACAATGTTCACCGGCCCAATTGTTCGGGCAGAAACATATGTAACCGCCGTTTGTATTATTACAAGTTCCGTGGTGTTTACAAGGAGAAGAGTTGCATTCATTTATATCGGTTTCACAATGATTTCCGGTCCATTCAGGAGGACATGTACATGTATAACTGCCTGGTGTGTTATTACAGGTTCCATTGTTTTCACAAGGAAAAGATTTGCATTCATCTATATCAGTTTCGCAACTACTACCCGTCCAGTTGTGCAGACATGTGCATTTAAAACTGCCTGGGCTGTTATTGCAAGTTCCGTTGTTTTTACAGGGAGATGTAGTGCATTCATTTACATCAACTTCACAATGATTTCCAGACCAATTTGATGGGCATGTACAGGTATAACTGCCTTGTGTGTTAAGACAAGTTCCATGGTGCTTACAAAGAGAAAGGTTGCACTCATTTATATCGGTTTCACAATGCTTGCCGGTCCATCCTTGGAGACATGTACATGTATAACTGCCTTCTGTGTTATTACATGTTCCGCTGTGCTTACAAGGAGAAGTGTTACATTCATTTATATCAGATTCACAAGTATTACCTGTCCAGTTATGCGGACAGAAACATTTATAACCGCCTTTTGTATTATTACAAGTTCCATTGTGTTTACAAGGAGAAACGTTGCATTCATTGTTATCAGTTTCGCAATGAGTTCCGATCCATTGAGGAGAACATGTACATGTATAACTGCCTTGCGTGTTATCGCATGATCCGTTATTTTTACAAGGAGAAGTGTTGCATTCATTTATATCAGATTCACAAGTACTACCTGTCCAGTTATGCGGACATGTACATATATAGCTGCCTGGTGTATTATTACATGTTCCGCTGTGCTTACAGGGTGCAGATTTGCATTCATTTTTGTCGGTTTCACAATGAGTTCCGAACCATTGAAGAGAACATGTACATGTATAACTGCCTTGTGTGTTATCGCATGATCCGTTATTTTTACAAGGAGAAGTGTTGCATTCATTTATATCAGATTCACAAGTACTACCTGTCCAGTTATGTGGACATGTACATATATAGCTGCCTTGTGTGTTATTACATGTTCCGCTGTGCTTACAGGGTGCAGATTTGCATTCATTAACATCATTTTCGCAGTGATTTCCAGTCCAGTTTAATGGGCATGTACATGTATAACTGCCTTTTGTGTTAAGACAAGTGCCATGGTGCTTACAAGGAGAAGGATTACACTCATTGATATCGTTTTCACAATAATTGCCGGTCCATCCTCGGGGACATGTACATGTATAACTGCCTTCTGAGTTCTTACATGTTCCGTTGTGTGTACAAGGAGAAGAGTTACACTCATTAACATCAACTTTACAGTTACTTCCAGACCAGGTTGACGGGCATGTACAGATATAACTGCCATGTGTGTTACTACATTTTCCACTGTTTTTACATGGTGAAGACAAGCATTCGTTTACATCCATTTCACAATGACGTCCGGTCCAGTTGCGTGAGCATGTACATGTGTAACTGCCTTGCGTGTTTTTACAAATTCCATGGTGCTTACAAGGAGAAGGGTTGCATTCATTTATATCGGTTTCACAATGCTTGCCGGTCCATCCTTGGGGACATATGCATGTATAACTTCCTTCTGTGTTATTACAGGTTCCGTTGTTTTTACAGGGAGCTAAAGTGCATTCATTTACATCAACTTCGCAGTGATTTCCAGACCAGTTTGACGGACATGTACAGTTATAACTGCCTTGGGTATTTCTACATTTTCCACTGTTATGACATGGCGAATGCATGCACTCGTTTACATCTGTTTCACAACGACCTCCGGTCCAGTTGCGTGGGCATGTACATGTAAAGTTGCCTTGTGTGTTATTACAAGTTCCGTTGTTTTTGCAAGGAGAAGTGTTGCATTCATTAACATCAGTTTCACAAGTACTACCTGTCCAGTTATGCGGACATGTACATGTATAACTGCCTTGCTTGTTATTACAAGTTCCGTTGCTTTTGCAAGGAGAAGTGTTACATTCATCTACATCATTTTCACAAGTACTACCTGTCCAGTTATGCGGACATGTACATGTATAACTGCCTTGCTTGTTATTACAAGTGCCATTGTTTTTGCAAGGAGAAGTGTTACATTCATTTACATCAGTTTCACAAGTACTACCTGTCCAGTTATGCGGACATGTACATATAAAGCTGCCTGGTGTATTATTACAAGTTCCATTGTGTTTACAGGACATAGTCACACATTCATTTACATCGTTTTCACAGTGATTACCTTTCCAGTTTTTTGGGCAATCGCAGTTGTAACTTCCGGGCATATTTTTACACTGTCCTCCATGTAGGCAGATGCTGCTGTTATTGCATTCATTAATATCAGATGAGCAATTACTGCCAGTCCAACCGTTTTGACAGTTGCACTTAAATCCTCCGTTGACATGTATACAACTTCCGTTGTTCTTGCAAGGATGCTTCGTACATTCATCTATTTTAATGCTGCAGTTCTTTCCTGACCATCCTTTATTACAAGTACAGAGGTAATTTCCGAACCTGTTCGCACAGTTTCCATGAACACATGGGTGTAACTTCCCACATGCATCAGTATGATGACGACAATGACTTTTAGGATCCCAACCATCGAGACATTTACAACGAAATCTTTGAGGGTAAGGTAAATTAATACATGTCGCATTATTGGCACAAGGATTTACTGCACATTCATCGTAATCCTTGTCACAGTGCCTTCCATCATAACCCGTGTAACAGTTGCATGTGTAATTTCCAGGTGCATTTTTACATGTTCCGTGAATGCAAGGGTTGCTCTTGCACTCATCGACGTCAGTATCACATGTTTGTCCTGTCCAGCCAGATCTACAGTAACAGTTGTAGCTACCAACTGTGTTATTACAGGAAATACTACCGTTTGAATTACATATCTGAAAAGACAAAAAGTATAATTGTCATCCAACGCTGCCTGACCCGAATATCCTAGGAATAAAAATGAGCTGTTGATGAAGCCATGATACCCTCCTTAGTTGTTCTAATATGCATATGGAACACATAATATACATCGCTTCTGAACGGAATGAAGAGTGAGTTTCATAGCATACACTTGAAGGCTTTTCTAACGCAACACTTTTTAAAACCGAATTTCTTGGAAATGGTTCAAAGTATTGATTTGAAATCATGCAGTTATTTGGCCATATAAGACGTGCAAATACGACAATATTATTCAACCGGCTGTGCACAATTTTTGCACTTTGCACGTGGAAACACTGGCGGGAAACAATTATTGGTTATTTGCTCATTCACCTTTTGTGCATGCATTGGAACGCCGAAAAAACACATAACTTACACATGTGTTCATTTGTTACTCAGAAAAGTATTGCGCGAATGAATGTCCGCGAACGATGTTGCGCAGTTGGCATGTTTCAGACAGGCCAATCTTTTAAACACGTATTGAAATTAATCGATATTTTATTAATATTTTGTTATTTACCAAAATTAATATTGCAAATATTTATCATTGTAGAAAAAAAAACACACTGCTATTCCTAATTTTGTTTTCATTTCAATCATATGCATTCTATCCTTTTTCGGATAAATCTCGCAAATCATAATTATTGGTGCTGTAGGTTTTGGAGTACCGTGATAGAGGATACGTACGGTGCTTTCTGAATTATAACCATTTCAAAAAATTCCACAGACAATTTTGTTTACATTCAAAACATTTACACACAGAAATGCAAATGATTCATTTAAATGCAAATTCTTTAAACGAATCAAAACAGTTTTCCGTTTGAGTACCGTTATTAAAGATACAGAAAGTGTTAACAAAACGCTTCAAATCTTTGCAAAACAAACTTATTGTAGTGGACCTTTTCCTTTTATATTCTATTAGGCAATATTTCAAACTACAGTCAGGAATAAATCCCTCGAGCACTGAAGGGTAAATGTTCGTGTTCCAGTTGCGTATATGGGTTACTTTTCTGTTTTTTTCATATGCTCTACTCTAAACGAGTCACACTATCGTATCACCAATGGCATGCCCCTTGACTCAAATAACTTTTAGTACGTTAATACTAAAATTATCGACATAAACTATTGGCAATATGATCATCTTAGACACTCTGAAATAATTCATCTCAAATTAGCGAGATCATACCAATGATTTCCAAAGTAGCAGTGTCCCACCTCTATTTGGTATCTACGGGATAATGGGCAGACAGACATTACATGATATAGTATTACGCATACGACCAGTAAACCCTAGCTGAATTTGTTTTGCTCGTTTGAGTCCGCAATTAAACCAGCTATGATACAGCTAGGAACTGGTCGTATGCTTAACACTGCTATCATGTGAAAAGCCACTTACCTCTACTCTTGATTTTTAACACGAAAACACCTGCCATTATATACCGACTATATGTTTGAACCACAGTCATGATAGACATCGTACCTGCTTATGCTCTGTAGCAACCTTAATAACAGAATATTAAGTTCTACTTCATCACATGGTTCACCTTTCAATGAGACAGCGCTAACTATCTGAAGAATATGTCTTGGGGAAGGGGTGGGGAGAGACATAATGAAAAGAAATAAACTCTCGGTGCACACTTCATAATACTATAACAAAATTATACAAAAGATGCTTGATAAATGATCCATGCTCAGGTTTCATACCATTTATCGGTATTAAATGCTTAAGACCCTTTCAGTTGCAGTCAAAGAGATTTCCACAATCCGACACCACAAACCTTTTCGCTGTTATACACAGAGAAATCCTAAAAAAAACAATGTTTCTAGAATATGAAGAAAATAAGGGAACCCAATGACATAGTTTTCAACCAATGTTTGATAAATGCAGTATCCATAATTTTCAACCAATGTTCAATAATGCAGTATGAATTATAAAATAGTGTATATACCGGTATTCTAATCGTTTTATATATTATATCTTATCTGGTTGCATGATTCTGCAAATGTTACTCTCGGATGGTAATGTTAGCCTCTTTGACACAAACAGAATATCGGAAGGCAAAACAGGTTAACTGTTTTCCTATTTGTCCACACAACTATCGAGGTGGTACTCGTTACCGCCATAGCGCATTGGTGAACGTAAACCGCAGGGGAAACTATAAATCCCTGGTTCGAATACAGCTGTTTTCCTTCTTTTCTTTTCATTTTTAAAAGACTACAGCTTATCTAATGCTCTTCTGAAAATTTGTGATAACATGTTTTGAAAAGTGAGAACTAAACGTGTAAAACCTTTGAATATGAAATAACAAGTGGATAAATCTCGAGAAAAAACAGCATCATTGGGAAGATGACAAAAAAAATATATTGAACGAAAAATATGACTCGTGTTCCTGGCTCGAACATGGCAAACCTAGATTCGCAATGCAATCGCATTACTACTGTGCCCCAACAAGAACCTACCTAAATATGTCTAAAGGCTATATAACATATATGGTAACATTTGCTTTCAAGCATACAATACTTGTCCCTCCAGTATTATTTGATTGTTGAAAGCTAACGTTATCATTCGACAAGAACACTCTTCTATTCATATCTTACCGATAAAGCACACTCATCGATGTCGTTTTCACACTTGTGTCCAGAGAAACCTTCGACACACCTGCACGTATACGATCCATAACGATTAAGACACGTACCACCGTGTTGGCACAATTGTCTTGGGGCACTGCATTCGTCTGTATCTGTGCACGTCCTACCATGATATCCTCGATTACATCTGCAGTGAAACGTTCCAGGACTGTTTGTACAAGACGATGCGTTCACACAATTACCGAGACCACACTCGTCTACATCTACAACACAAGTCGGACCAATCCATCCTGTCGGACATTGACATGTAAACGAACCTTGCGTGTTGTGACACGTACCGTTCTTGCAAGCATTTTTGTTACTGCACTCGTTTATATCTCTGCAACCACTTCCATGAAAGCCTATATTGATAAAATACATTAACATGGTGATACTATCCGCTCGGAAAAGTTTAAGGCTGCTTGGTAATGGAATACAACGGTTTCATGCCTGTAAAATATTTAAATCGATGAAACATGTGCGTATGCCCATCAGTCAGTATACGTGGGTACTAGAAATGACATTTATGAGCTTTACATAGCTGAGATAACATGTTTCACAGTCCATCTTACCTGACATGTTTCTGGCAAAACAATACGATTGTAGATAGATCAACAGTAGATGTTGCATGTCAATTAAATTAAAAAAAACATTTGTTACGTACTGAAAATTAAAACATATTTAGTAAATTGACTACTGTAATTGTAATATGACTTATTCTTTTCTGAGTGTAGAAATATACATGTATTTCAATTTTTCTGACAATAATAAAATTCAGCACTGACTCAAAATGCAAAATGTATAAATGAAAATCAAAGCAGCATTTTATATTGTATCATTTAAACTAAACCGTTTTGGAAAGCTCAGAAGTAAAGTAGTATACGCTGAGATAAAATGCATCGCTGTCTATCTAGTCAAAACAATTGTACATTGTATTTTATATAAATTAAATGTAGATGCTCTGTGTAAATTAAACAGACACTTCTTACATACTGCAAATGAAAACAGTATTTAGTAAATTGAATACAGTTATTGTAATATGACTTGTTTTTTTCTGAGTGAAGCATTATATTTCCATTTCTCCGAAATAGAAAATACTGTACTGACTAAAAATGCAAAATATTTGAATTAAAACCAATATTTTACGACTGCATCATTTAAAACCCATGTATCTGTGTAACAAAACTAAAGGAGATTGAAAAATATCATGTTTATAGTGGACAATGATGGTCATGCTACTTTCATTACATTTGGAATGAAACCAACAACTTAACATAATACATACTTAGAGTAAAATAACGAACAGAATCAAAGATTTGGACTTTTTTCTATTTAATATTATTGATTGATTAGGCTAAGATACATAGTTATTTTCGTTCTTCAAACTTTGACTTGTATATAAGACTACTGCGTACAATACAATGATTTAAGAGGTAAGTTTGTGGAATCTTATTGGTGTCCCAAACCCGTCAACTCTCCAAAATAAAATCAAAGTACTGAAAGTACTGATGGGACGGGTGTGTTGGCATGTGTACATTAAGTTTAGGCAAGCAATGCTGAAATGTTCAACTCCAAGTTAAATACCGCCATTTTTACCCCAAATAGGTGAAAATGATCACTCAAAAGTCCAAGACGTGAAAGTGATCACTCATTATTTTTCTGTGAACTTCTGTTCAACTACTAAGAAGATTTGAAATGCTCAATTAAAAGAGACTTAACTGCTCAAATCCAAGACGTTAAAATGTGAACTAGAGATGGAGGTCAAAGTCAAGGAAATCTAAACTGATAAACAATTATCGCAAACTTGTGTTTCAGATTTGTAAATGAACTGCCAGCACCAAGGATGTTTGACCTGTCAAGTATCGGTAACCGCACTACTTTGCATGGTCTGAAACCAGATCTCAGAAGGCTATCGATCAGAAACATAGACCTATTACAACAGCTACTATTACAGATGTCTGTGCTAGTATTTCCATCATGCACACAACATGTGGGTGCGAGATAGTGTTCATACCGTGTCAACTACAAGGCGCACACCAATGGGAACTCGAAAGATGTCTATGTTCCTGAATTTGGTGTAACAAAATCATTTAATATCTATTATGACACTGAAAGTTTATACAGTATAGCTGAACTTGAAATATTTAGCTATATGCAAAGTGGAACGAACGAGATGTTACTCGATGTGACGAGACACATCAAAACATACACAAGTTACTGTTTGGCATACATTTTACAAACTAAATTAGAGTGTGGTTAAAAGAGCCTTATATTAACGAAACATAAGGTCTTTAAAACCTTTATAAATGTATATGAAGGAATTTCGTTCTTGTGTGTTCGAGGTGAATTTACTACCTGGGAATGGCTCAGTTACGTGTTGTTTGGCACTACGTTGAATGAGAAAGTCTGTGTATGTTCAAATTCATTCACGCATGACATTATGCTGCGGTATGCCACTTCAGAAAATGTTAACAATCTTTCTTTTGACCTACAATAGTGTAAGATTTGTATCACATATAAGAGACTGAATTTTGAATTGACTGTTTCCAATACTTAGACTTTTTATACGGGTATTTAAATGTCAATATATTTACCCTTTTTACAAACGCGACGTCCATTCCTGTCGCAATCTCGATTAGTAGTGGAGCTGCACTGATGTTCGCAATGATTTCCAGACCAACCACTTGCACACCACAACATAAACTCTAGCACCAGCCTAAAGAATTAGGATTATCATATCAGTCATAGATAAAAAAAAATACGGAAACTGTTGTCTCTATGGTGGAATGCGCCTCAAATAATTTTCTCATGAAATTTACGCTGTGCATAGTTGAAGCTATTTCTGATGGAAATCCGATTTCTTTGTTTTGATATCTCTTACGGTTTCTATGCTGTTATGCTTCAAACATTGCCACTGACGTCACTTTTTGCACAGCACGCTATTTCATGTTATTCCTCGAGTTTTCCTTCACCGCGCTTTTAATTTTAAATTTATAGACAATATAAAATAACATGCGCTTTCCATTTAAGACGTTCTTTATAATGGTATAAAATTTGATGAAAATATTACGACGCCCGATATGCTAGTTGCGATTATGTGACGTCAAAACGGGAAAATTCTATCAGGGTTTTGCTTAAAATTTTGCCTTATAATTGGAGTTATAAAAAATCAGCTCGATGAAAAAACGCATACGTTTGATATGCTGTATAAAAATCATTTTACGTTCATTTGATATGATAAAAAGGATGGGTCACCGGCTTACTATTTTTACAATTCCACGAGATTTCACCCCTACCCCAAACGTAGTTTTGACGTTGTGATGTACTTGGAGTTACTTTGTACGTTTTCTTTTTTACACATGGATAAGTCTATTTACTAACAGACTCATGTTTTCAATAAAGCAATTTATATACCCGGATAGGCTATTTCAAAAGCTAGACATCTTTATCTGCCTGAAACAATTTATATGTTAATGAGATCTTTGACCAGTGCTTTTCTATAGATCGGATTTACACCCTCCCGTCATGTACATAGTATCAAAAGACGGTGGCATGCCTTCAACTCTAATAGAATTAATTCAGATACTCAAGTGGCGACTTAATATGAATTACAAATACTTCTAAAGGTAGAAACAATTGATACAATCTTTCAGTATTTCCGTGTATGTGATTAGCATGTGTTAGTGTCAAACAATAACGTTAAATTTAATTCGAGTTTATCACAGTTAATGTAAAAAGTATTTTTTCACCTCATCACTGAAAGTATCGCCTGAACGTGGTCTGTATTCCCCATTCACACCGTGCGTCATCTGAATACAGTTTAAAGTATACACAGGTCTACATTCCTTTGTGTATCTTAAGTTTTCAAGCTTAGTATGTATCTTTGAGTTTTCAAGAAGATGGCACATCCTTTCGTAACCATACGTATTTTTTTCTCCGGTGTAAAGCACCAGCTTATGAAATCTCAATTTTAAGACAGCTAATAACTTTTGTTTGTGGAGATCGAGATCAAATTCGCCACACCTAGTTTCACATGCGAGTCTCTTGTTTTAAAAAAAACATATAACTTGTTTTCGCTCGTTGTTTTGTTTATTTATCGTTCTCCACACACCGAATCACTAAAGAGTGGAAGAACCAGCGACTTTTCATTAGTGGTACACGTATTATGCGAACAAATTAACCTGATCCTGACCTTTTTACATGAATATATATTCCAGCGATTTTACTTCGAATAAATAAATTTCGCAAGTGCGAGATCACGGATATTGTAGGTGCAATATAATTCTTTTATACTTTGCTAATAACCGACGATAAATCCGCAGTGGAGTGGGTTACGTGAAGAATTCAAGTCAAGCAGCATGCGGGTTCGAATCTATGAAACATACTGTTTCGACATTTCGACATATAGTGCAAATGAACGCGCAATTATACTGACTAAAAAACTCAAGAAATTCTTTATAAAGCGCTGAAGAGGAGGGGGTTAATAAACTGCAGATGTTATGTAAGCCTATATAATTCATTTATTGTCATATGAAATAAATTTATAAGCTTTGAATATCAAAAGTTTTAACTAATGAATTAGCTAAAGCCAGTTTTTTTTATCTTACTAGTTTACTTACTTTTGCTAGGGTAGAACTCACAAAAACCAGACTTCTAAGATTTAAGAAAAAAATCATGCGCTATGTACTAACTGAGCGCCGATACCCTTTTTTTTCTTTGATTGTTTATAAGTCCCGGCCGACCCTGGGACCTCTCCCTGAGTGAACTTGCCAAGACTCTTGACAGATGCAGGTTGAAGAGAGACAGATGCAGATACAAGAGAATCCGGGTACCAGACCCTAGCTCTTTTACGAATAGACCCCTTGATTCTTTTACATGCCCGGTGTATAGCCCCGATACACGTGATACTACCTACTGGTTTCTAACCAGTTCAGCTCTAGATTGGTGGGAAACACTGAAGTGTTTCTGAAATTTCCAGTGCCCCGGCCGGGATTCGAACCGGGGACCTCCGGATTAGTAGTCCAGAGCGTTAACAACCGCACCATCTGTCCCATCTATTTGTAAGTTTTATAATCATGAGGCCTGGTTAATTTGCCCGAGTGATAAACTTATTCACAGCTTGGTGTTGTGCTAAGTGCGCTGCAGTTTGGCACATCTCCTGTTTCCTTGCCGGGGATCACACGCTGGTCATCTGCTACATAGGCCAATACGGAGTAAAGTCAGTGTCGCATCCTTATTCACATATCTACCCATACCTATATTCCATGATTTAAATCTCGACTGCACTTGCCAACATGAGATAAGCTTTTCGCGCATACATGAAATTCATATTGTAATGAATGTTTTCTTGAAATAATCAATAGATAGCAGTCTTTCACTTTTGTTTATTCCTCTGTAATTTGGTATTCTTTCTATTGTTTTGTGTACAGCTTTTTCACATTTATAACCTTAGCATTACAAATATGAAATAAAGCATATAAAACTTGTGACGGAAAAACTCATTTCCAACCTGTGATGATTATTAAATATGAAAGATAACTTAAACGGCCAAATTAAAGTGAAGAAAACAGTTCTTACTTGCCTTTTCGAACACCCGGACAATCAAAATCGCTAATTATTAAACATGACGATAGACTGCAGATGGCATTTTGGTTTGTTTCATGCACTATGATTGAAAGAGGTCATTTTTATCGCGCGGAAAATCGAACAAAACTGTGTAGTAATCGATCTTACATGAAGTTAACACTATGTAGAGAGACGCCGATGTGTAGATGTAGAGCGGTTGCCGGCTCGAATCTCATCAGCGGAATTTGTCCGGGGCCTCTTCAATTCCTCTTGTCTATGCAAAAACTGGTCATATTCCAGGAAGAATCCATCGATATTATAGTTATTATGGCATGCAAGAGTATGCAACAATTGATGTGAATAACTAAAATTCAGTGCGTATATACGCAATCACATTTTACCTACTGCTAATTTCATGTCTTTAGATAATTAGTATTTTGTCATAAACAGTATTTTATATCTGACAAAGTATCAATTTATGCATAAAATTTTCATTACTCCAAGGACACATGTGAATATTGCATTTAAACGCTTATGTCAGATATGGGGTAGGGGTGCGAATTCGTAAATTTACGAAATACTAAAGTCGGTGACCCCTAATTTTTACAATGTCAACTAATAGCAAAATCGTTTTTACAAAACATATTGAACTTTTACGTTTTTTCATCGAGCCGATTTCTTACAAATTTAATTTTACGCTAAAATTTTAACAAAACTCGAAGTCATTTATTTCCATTTTGACGTCACAAATCCGTGCATAGCGGTTACAACGTCAAACTTTTTACGTCCAATTTTATATCAGTTTGTAGCTCTTATTTAAAGATATAAGAGAAAATCAGAAGGTTGGAAATATTTTACAAAGGCAAAACGCTACAGCTTAAAAACCTGCCGACAGCGTAAGAAAGCGCGGTGGTAAAAAAGTGACGTCAGAAGCTATGTTTGAAGCACTACTGAAAAAAAAGTTTACAAGATATTACAAAGATAAATTCCCTGTGAAATCGGAAATATGCTGAAATATACGTGGTGCAAATATGAGAAGAAAATTCGAGAAATTAGTTTGAGGCGCATTTCACCTTAAAGACAGAAAAGAACCAATATTTTAAGATTATTTACCCGAAACAAAACTGTGCATTGTTCTTAACGACAAATGGGATTATTTTAATTTATTTAAATGTTCAAATAATCTCGCAAAAAATTACTGTCCTCTAACCTTGAGGTTTTATAGTGGTTTAGCCTTCTTTAAAACGCTTGCATTATCTATATATATATATAGAGAGAAATAAACAAATTGATACGTTTACTTTTAAAAATATTTATTTTTAGTAACAGTGACCTTGACCCCCACCCTAATTTTTTTTATTGCTTAAAGCAATATAATATTTAAAAGAAAAAAGTATTTTAATATCTTCTTCTCCATGCAAGCTACCTACACACTAAGTTTCATTGCAATTGGTCACTCCTAACTCATGTTATTAAGTGAAAAACATTTTTCTATTTTTAGTTACTGTGACCTTGACCGTGATCCTAGTGACCCCAAATGCAATCCAAGCTTCCTCTCCCTGCAAACTACCCATAAACCAAATTTCATTGGAATTGGTCACTCCTGACTAAAGTTATTTAGCGGAAACCATTCTACAATTCCGGGTCACTGTGACCTTGACCTTTGACCTACTAATCTCAAAATCAATAGGAGTCCTCTACCGGTAATGACCAACCTCCACATCAAGTTGCAAGATTTTAGGCCCGAGCGTTCTCGAGTTATCGTTCGGAAACCGTTTTACAATTTCGGGTCACCGTGACCTTGAAGTTTGACCTACTGACCTCAAAATCAATAGGGGTCATCTGCTGGTCATGACAAACTATCACATCAAGTTTTAAGATGCTAGGCCCAAGCGTTTTCAAGTTATCATCCGGACACCGTTTTACTATTCCGGGTCACTGTGACCTTGACCTTTGACATACTGACCTAAAAACAATAGGGGTAACTAAACTAATAGGTGTCCTCTGCTGGTCATGACCAACCTCCACATCAAGTTTGAAGATCCTAGCCCCGAGCGTTCTTGGGTTATCATCCGGAAACTAGTTGGTAGACGGACGGACGGACGGACGGACGTACGGACGGGCATACCGACCGACCGACCGACATCTGCAAACCAATATACCCCTCTTCTTCGAAGGGAGCATAACTAGTCTTACAGCTATATCTGCCACTGCATATAAACGTCAAACGGTTGACCTCTGATCATAAACTGTGACCTTACCTTTCATTTCGGTTTCCTTATTACAAGCCAGAATAGTATACCCTAATTCTTACAAGTTTTCAAAGTATTTATGGTACTTTAAGCATTTTACTTGTCCGTTAAACCCGTTGTCATTTTTTAAGGGTAATTTAACTAAATTTAAAATGTATGAGTACCGAAATGTAAAAGTAACAGTCTGTCTAGGCTAAAACATACAAATAGCTTATGTATCAGGTTCTTTCCAAAGCTCTGAAACAAGCAAAACCGAAACACAAATCCTAGAATAAATAAATTGAAAAATACATGAAACTGCTTATTCTTTATTATTAACAGGCCTTCTGAAAAGGAGTCTTAATAGATAATAAACAAAATTTTCAGTTGATGCTTATGAAGAGAAAGCATGTTAAATTGTAAGTAATAATTATCTCAATGCATTATGGTATCGCATAAAGAAGCTTTCTGTTTTTAGGTTCTATGACAAATCAAAAAATTTATTAGCTGTGTTTGAGAAGTAAAACCAACTCATTTTGTATTTATAAACACACATCTACTTATATTTATCAGGATGTTCTTATAGTCCTATAAACATTCGGAAAGTCTGTAAATCTCTACCAATAGTTGAATAGTTGAAAAAATAGCGGTGGAAATAAAAGCTCTGTTCAATTGTTTTTTAAATACACATTTTCGTACATTGTACTACTGTTTTTTATATTAACAGGTTATTTCGCCCCTTAGAGCATGTTTGTAGTACTGATATTGAAAGTGTATTCTTCATTCAATGACAGTTATTTACTTAGTTTAAACGCAAAATAATCTGAATTATTTGTTAGCTGTAGTACTTACAGATGCAAGAAATATATTTATGAAATAAGCTATAGAGACATAATCGTGAATCGTGTTAGAAATAGGAAATAATATCCGTTCCAGAGCTGTTCATTGTCTAATAAGCAATGATTTGGAGTTGTGATGCGTAGCACGAGAATGATTCGACCTCGACGAGGGCCAATCCGGCTTATGGATTACAATACTCTACTAATAACCCTTTTATCATATACCTTTTGACACTTTTTGCGCGAATTATCTAACTTAAAAGGACATTTAAAGCATTCAATTGAAGAAAAAATCTTTTTAGCGCGAAATATACGTAGTGTGCGACGTCTTCTTTATTGACGTCATCGTATAAACAAATAGTAACGACCCAGTCAAAAGCGACGTTATTAACGTAATCTGTATTTCAGGGCCAATTGAATGCACTCTTACATATATTGGCACTGTCCGTATTGCACGTACATACAATACGGTTTTTTATGTCAGGTTTTATTTAATGGTTGCATAAAGGTATTTTTGATAGAATATTTATAGGGATATAATAAATTTCAGTATTTTACTGGAAAGCATAAAATAAGACATTTCATTTTCACGTTTTGGGATATTGTTGGCAGAACAATCACATTATATGACAGTTATGGGCAACAAGAAATAAACTATTCTAACATGACTAACGATTTTGTCTCTATATACAAAGAGTAGACATATTATGTTTTATTGTGCCAGTAACAACGCGGGAACCGATATGTCGCAAAAATGACTTCATATTGTGCCCTTTGACGTGAAATAAATATACGCGTAGACAATAACGCTTTACATTTATTCACCTTTTGTAATATCTGGTTGTGTTAGAATCGAAATAACATCCCTTTTACACAGATACTCGGGGTTTGGATAAAAAAAAATTGAAACTCATTTACAAATTCCCGTTTTCACCCTAGTATGTCATATATATAGAAGATATACAACACGCCAGATCGCATTTATACTTAGGAAATCGATTTCTTTTCATAATTACCATAGTGTATCAACTTACCGGTCTCATCTGAAAGGGAAAACTGTTGTCTATACGATAAAGTCAGGATACACATCGAATCCGGCCGCTTCTTATCAGAATTCTACAAAAATTTGGGCTTGCCACATCTCTTATTGACTAGTTTGCATGAATTCTATATATAGCACTCACGTGATTTTATCAGTACTGTACTGCTTTTACCTTATACTTCAACTAAAGGCGTGGGGAACCAGAACGTGTTATGATTTGCACGGTTAAAATACAGGTACGCATTTTAGCGATATGACTGTGTATAACACGTCCTGGTTCCCCGCGCCTTTAGTTGAAATATAAGGTAAAAGCGGTAACGATAAAATCACGTGAGTGCTATATATAGAATTCGTGTAAATTAGTCAATAAGAGATGTGGCAAGCCCAAATTTTCAGGTTTTTGTAGAATTTTGATAAAATCGGGCCGGATTCGATGTGTATCCTGACTTAATATTGATGACAACAGTTTTCCCTTTCAGATGAGACCGGTAAGTTGATACACTATAGTAATTATGCAGAGAAATCGACTTCTAAGTATCAATGCGCTCTGGCGTGTTGCATATCTTCTATATACTGATATATGACATACTAGGGTGAAAACGAGAATTTGATAAAAAGAGTTTCAATTGTTTTTTTCTGTCCAAACTCCGAGTATCTGTGCCTTTTCAGCGTTCTTCTGATGCGCTGTTATAAACAACTCAGGCCTCCGGCCTTCGTGGTTCTTTCACTTATCCGACGCACGGCTCGAGTAAATCCGGCATGCTGGATCACGTTACTATACTAATAACCCTTTTATATCAGTGAAATAAAAGTGATATGTCACTGTTTCTTCAACCCGGATTGACGTCAAAAGTATACCGATCATAACGAATACCGGAAACCAAAAACACGATGACCTCGTTAAAATAACGTCATGTGTGTCATGCTTTCTGATGACGTATACCTCGGTTTTCGACATTTCATGAAACAAACTCAACAAAAAGTAGAGTTTTAAACATAAAATAAACAGAAAAAGTTATTATCGATGTACTATTACGTCAATTTCACTCCTGAACACCAAAAGTAGTTATTTTCATACGTGGCTGCGCCGCTCGTGAAACTATCACTTTTGGTGTCCACTCGATGAAATATAACGTGATATTACATCGAAACCAACAATTATCCTCTACATATTCTTTTTTTTCATTGAAGGAAGACCAATGACGTCATGTATTTCATTGCAAGAAACTCATTTCTAAAACGAGCATGCGCTCTAAAATGGCAAAAAGAAATCGCTTTCATGTAGGCACGGATACATATAATTAGATAGAAATGAAGTAGATTGTATGTATCTAGATGTTGCAGGCAAATATGCAATTCAATTTGCCAATATACGAATTAGGTCCTGTTATTTTATATTCTTATTCATTTACACTACGACCCAAGGTTCCACATTACACAGGACTAAGTAAATCTTAACCTTTACCCTAACATCAAAGACAAAATCCTAAATTACCTAATAGGAAAAAACGTGTAAATGACGCCTTATGTGATAGTTAATCGATTCGATGGAGAAGCCGTATATTGGTTCAATTCTGGTTTTTAAAATGACTTACCGGAACCATAAACTAGTGTATTATAGTTGCAAATATAATTCCTTGTTTTATTTGCTGAATAATCTCAGCTCTGAACCCGAGCCCCGGGAATAACAACACCCGTGAATGTGATCTACTCTTTGTCCGTCCGTCGGACTGTTGTGATGTGCTCTGTGTCCGTGAGGTTGAATAAGATTTCAACCCTTCGCTGATACTGTCTAAAAACTCCACTCAAGGGAATGTTAATAGTCTAGAAACAAAAGTTAATGACATCGAGATAATTTATGTCCTACTACATAATGTTGCTTTTTATATTTCCATGTTCATTAATACATCTTAATACATATTAAAGTCAAACTTACGTCTTTCCATCGTTGGAAGATAAGGTCATCTGACGTGTCTCTGCATCTATGTACGTTGTTCCAGGTGTATATGACTGTATCTGCTGGTTTTGTGCTTTCCAGTTCAGACTGTTGTTATACTTCACCGACGCACTGATTGCCTATAAAAATATATGTTGGAAAACGGACATACTTAACATATAACATGAATGGAATTTTACTCTCAAGGAAAGGCACACGTCAATCAAACCGTGTCATTCTATCAGCTTTAGTTTGAGCATAATCATCATTTGCCTTTGAAGAAGGGGGCAATGATGGCCTTATATAGCTCACCCGGTCTTAAAGAAAAGGTCAGGATATCGTTCGCACATACTCAAACTATTGTAAAAAAGTCATTCCGATTTGAACAAATTGGTAGGGGAACATTACACAATGCTACACTACAAATAGAAAAATTGTTTTCAGTTTTTCTTGTGCATTTTTATTTAAACACAAAGAGGCCATATTTTGAACCCTAATGTACAATTTGAACAGGCGTGGTAAAGAACCACAATACAATGATACAAAGCCAAAATCAAAGTTTTGGCTTTGAGGTTTCTGACAAGATTTTCTTTCAATTTTTCTTATATACATATCTATGTCAAAAAGCACGAAGTATCAATGTATGATTTTAGTCGTGGTTGAGTGTCGCCTAAAGACATTTTCCTGAATTTATATATAAACAAAAAGGCCGAGATGGCCCTATATTGTTCACCTGGATTCCATTGGCTTTAATTCAAGGTCAACAATAAAATCACATGAAGGGTCACTATTGACCCGGAGGTCATCATTTGAACAATATTCACAAATGTCCACTATGCAATGTTACATTATAAATAACTAAGCTTTTGGAGAAGAAGACTTTTAAAGTTTGTAAGCCTATATAAAACTAACTGACCCCCGGGCAGGGTCAAAAATGGCCATTGGTAGAGGTCCACTTGGCTATGTTACATGCTTAATATCTAAGCTCTAGACCTTGTGGTTCCAGAGAAGAAAAGTTTTTAAAGTTTTCCTATATATTAGTCTACGTAAAATCTAGTGTCATTTCTGACCCGGGGGTAATAATTTGAACAATTTTTGTAGAGGGCCACTAGGCAATGATACATGCTAAATATCTAATCGCTCGTCCTTGTGGTTTCAGGGGAGAATATTTTTTTAAAGTTTTTCCTATATATAAGCCTATGTAAAATCAAGTGACCCCCGGGCGTGGTCAGTTTTGACACTGGGCCATAATTTGAATAATGTTAGATATCTACTAGGCAATGCTACATGCTAAATATCTAAGCTCTAGGCCTTGTTGCCATAGTAACCAGAGTTCTGCATTGAATGGAATTCTTTGAACAATTTTGGTAAAGCAAGTACATCTCTGCCAAATTCCACCAACATTGGCCCAGTGGTTTCAGAGGAGATGTCGTTTGACGGAAATGGTGGACATACGACGTACGCCGGACGATGAGTAATCATAATAGCTCTCATTGACACTTTGTGCCAGGTGAGCTAAAAAAATCAGTAGTTTATGTAATGTTCATCCATTTTAGCTGTGTGTTTAAACCGCTTTGAAAGATAACCAAATGAGAAACATTTCTATAAAGTTTGGATAAATTGGACATTAAGAGGTTCACGTGGAGATGTCGTTGCAATATATTTGATTTTTATTTATATTCAGACTCCTGATATGAGGGACAGTGTAAAAAGAGACTTTGTTTATCGTTTTTACGAATTTAGTTTAGTTCAATTACGAATAAAGTTTACGAAGCTTATTGAATCGCTTTCAAACAATCACTCCAGATATCACGCTCGCGCGAGAGAAGTAGCAAGCATTGCATCGCTGCAACCCATTTACAGCTGGATGGACTGCTGTATATATATCGGAAGAACAAAAACGAAAAAACAAAACAAAACATACATACATACACGTAAACCACATAAACACAGCAAATCATACACACTTAATAATTCCTACTAATATGAATAGCGCATTAGATATATGTTTATAGTACTTATATACTAAACGAAACTTCTAACACACCACCTGCCTTTTTCCGTCTTTATTCTATTATCAACCCTTCCAATATCAGCTGACATACTTTTAGCTATTAATGCACGACAGCTTTCATGTCTTGCATTTATGAAGTCACTGGATAGATACTTCCGTTACCTGAATTTCAAAATGATTGAGTGGTACAAATCATATGGCAGTGAAATTAAATTTAACGTTTAAACCTCCGTAGACTTACCATCGGCTGTTGCCTTGATGCTCTTCCTAAGAAAACCCACTCTTAAAATTATCTTCCGTATGAAATTGTATTACTCGATCATTTTGAAATTCATGTGGCGGAAGTATCTACCAAGTGTCTCCATAAATGCAAGACATGATAGTTTTCGTGCACAGAGAGCTAAAAATAAACTGACAGATATTGGAAAGGTTGATTATTAAAAAAAAAAGGTAGAAGTTTTGTTAAGTATATATTACTTATATTTTTGCAATCATTCTCTCTACGACAGACACTCTGAACTATATAATAAATCTAATTACATTACTTACACACAAAAATAACCAGTGCAAAGTTTCATATGTAAGTAATTTCTACATTTTGTTATAAAATTAATTTTTGTAATTTCAAAGACTATTTTTTCAATGATCTCAAATCCATGGGAATATCATTTCATATAAGTCCTAGGTTTCGTTTGTAAAACAAGATGTTTGCAAGGTGTAGAACGCAGACTATATGAATCATTTTGGCAAAACGCTATTAATTGTGACATTTATATTGGAGCCATATTGTTTAAAATCTCATAAACGAGCAACAAAGTGTGGTATTTCGTTTCTTAGATCATACAACCGATATCTATATTTAACAGATTTAATTGCACACACACACACAAAGCACAAAGCTTTTATATCGTACTGTTTTGCAGACTTTAATTTAGAAATTAAACATTATATTAAGAAACTCTTGAAATTAAAAGTATTCTGTTTGACTTTAGTTTTCATTTATAATGAGATGCACATATCTCATAGCTAACCTACTGTTTTTTTATCATTTAAGAATTGTATTACATATCAACTTAATTATATACGCATGTTATTTGAATGGTTTCGGTAGTCTCATATGATATTTTATTAAAAAGTAGCGGCAATGGCTGTCCATCAGAAACATTTACTCTAACAGTCGCATCACAACTTAATGCACAACGATTGCAAAACAGGAGCTGTTTACACCGAATACAATAAATGGACGTAGCTATGTAAAACAAAATACGGCTTTATATGCGCAGTTTATATTGTTTGTTAATAAGATTAATCTCTTTAGCCTGAACGTGTGTCAGTCTGTCCGTTGAAAAATCTAGATCCTCCAATATCTATGTTAAAATCTGAATTAAAGTTAAATAAAAGATTAATATAATTTGGCAGTTTTACGTTTACTAGAACTTGATCCACAAGTACCAACTCATATCTACAAATTGCTTATGCGCATTTAATTGAAGGTAGTCCAGTTTAAGATCTAAACGAAAATTACTAAAAATAAAACGAATGTTGCCATGTCTATCTATTTTTATAAAGCTTCTAAAAAATTTGCTATCTGACGGTTAGTGCATTATCGGTCTCATATTACCCTAGAAATAAATATTCAGACATTTAACCTAAAATGCTTTCAATTTGCAAATTCAACTATGCTGCTTTTGTTCTTACTCCAACAGATTGTAAAACGTTCAGCAAAACGGACAACTTAACACTTACGTCAAAATATGTCTTACGACGTTCATGACGTCATATTCGTTTGCTATTTATATACAAATGTAGATTACTTTAAATGACCATATCTTACATACTACTTGATTTGTTTTACATATGGCATAGTCTTAAAATGCATAAAAGACATTGATGAAGATTTTGACATTAATGTATTTATTTTTAGCATTTTAATTTTAGTTCGAAATTATGAATATTTGCTTTCTTGTTTCATACAGTATCACAGCAGGGGTGGCAAGCAGTATTAGTACAAAACATACCGGCCATTTCTTTGACCCAAACTTTGATATGCCGATGCAGTTTGTCAATATTTGACCTTTCAGCTGTCCGGATATCGTTATCATTTTACGAGCGTTGCTTGGACAAATTCTAAAATTAAGAACAGTTTAATAAAAACCAAAATCAACTATAATACAAACATAACCCTCGGCGATAAAATAATATCAAGTACAAATAAAAGACAATATGAAATAAAATAAGATGTTTCAAACTTAAATTATGTACACAGGGTATCTTATGTACCACGATACATGTATAAGCAAATGTATCTGCAAGACATTTGTGCATTGCACATCTACCAAGATCACCTTATGATTAGGTTATAAAAGTGACGCTCATGGTCATATTTCCCAAAGGTGCGCATGCTAACATTCTTTGAAAAGAGATTGGTAATTTTTGTTGAACTAATTTGGTTTTTATTGCACTTGGTACGTACGAGGTGTGTTTAAAAACGTTTGCAGTCGGTGAAATTCTTAGAAATCTTCTTTGAAGCTGCTGCAAGTTGACTCATGAGAGTAATCGTTATAGCTTTTACACTTTTCCTGAAATTTTATCCAGTTTTCGAATTTTGGTATTCTCAGCATGTACGGATAAATCGCACCCCATGGTGTAGTTCTAGGACCAAACCGTCGTCCAGAAAGATTCGGGAACGGGAAATAGTCGAAAGGGGACAAATAATTATGTAAGGAGATTGAGATCATGTTGACATTTGTAGCTTCAGATAATCAACACAAATCTACAGACTTTCCCACTTAACCGGTAGACTTCGAATTAATTTTGAATATGCACGGGTCATCAATGTAAAATACACCAGCATCATAGGAAAAGTTATACCTCCAGGCATCTTTTTCATTTTTCTTGATTAATTTGATAATATTATTTCAGCCAAAATTGAAATGTATGTGATTTCCCCCCCCAAAAAATGCAATATAACTGACGAAACTTCGCTGAATCGAAGATGGCGGCGCCCATACCGTCGGTATCAGAGATGAACTCAAAGTTAGTGACGTCAGTTTTTCCATAACGCGTTCATCAACAAAACTGCAACGTCTATATATGAGTTTGTTTTCTGGTTGCTCAAACCGGCTTGTTGATTATTGAGGACAGAAATGGCTAACAGTGAAGTTTTCAATTTCAGACTTTATATTCTGTGCTATAATATTAGTTTCCATTTCAATTTAAAACAAGATAAGCAACATTAAGTACAGTCATACACAGCATCTTGAAACCGAACCTACACATAGAAGAAAGATTCCAGTCTCTATCTAGGGATGTCTTTCCTTTCCGATCCGCCCGCTTTAAGCGTTGCAGGTGAGAGATTGGAAAAAACCTCAAGCTTTCATATCCATGGTAACAGAAATGTGAAACAGTCAGTTGTACACAATACATTCACAATGAAAAGACATGTGTAGGACTCTCTGATTATGAAGCGAATGGGGCTACCACTGCGTTACGGAGCTTTCAGTTTAATGGGGCTATGGTGGGGGGGGGGGGGGAGGGGGCAGGTCTGGAACGTGAAGTCTCCCAGAAGGTGACGGTACTTTCTCATTGAATTTCAGGAAAAATACCAAATCGTAGGGCAAACAAAAGAAGCTGACCACGTAGTTGCATATATTTTTTTCTGTATTCATCCCTTTCGACGCACCTAATTTGACAGTTTACAGAAAACTGCCCCATTCCATTCGTCACGGGAGAAGCATACATGCTTTTTCAAAGATGTTTGACATATCATGCTCAAACCTTAATGTATATGGATAAAGTGCAACTGATGTTTAGCGTTTATGGTCATATTTCCCAAAGGTGCGCATTCTAACATTCTTTGAAAAGAGATTGGTAATTTTTGTTGAACTAATTTGGTTTTTATTGCACTTGGTACGTACGAGGTGTGTTTAAAAACGTTTGCAGTCGATGAAATTCTTAGAAATCTTCTTTGAAGCTGCTGCAAGTTGGCTCATGAGAGTAATCTTTATAGCTTTTACACTTTTCCTGAAATTTTATCCAGTTTTCGAAACAATTTTCGAATTTTGGTATTCTCAGCATGTACGGATAAATCGCACCCCATGGTGTAGTTCTGAGACCAAACCGTCGTCCAGAAAGATGCTTTATCAAATTCGGGAACGGGAAATAGTCGAAAGGGGACAAATAATTATGTAAGGAGATTGAGATCATGTTGACATTTGTAGCTTTAATCAACACAAATCTACAGACTTTCCCACTTAACCGGTAGACTTCGATTCAATTTCGAATATGCACGGGTCATCAATATAAAATACACCAGCATCATAGGAAAAGTTATACCTCCAGGCATCTTTTTCATTTTCTTGATTAATTTGATAATATTATTTCAGCCAAAATTGAAATGTGTGTGATTTCCCCCCAAAAAATGCAATATTACTGACGAGACTTCGCTGGATCGCTGAGTTTGTTATGAGTTTGTGATACAAAATTCTTATTTAAGTAGTTATATGTTACTTCCACAAAAAGGAGAATACGATCCCCGCCCAACCCTTCTCCCTAGTTTCAGACTTGGGGAAGGTGGCAAGTCACCCTGTACATAGCTATAGTATCTCTATCAAATATAAGCAGACGGTTTATGAAATGTGAAAGTCTATGTAAATGTGCACTTCTATCTAGTCTCATCCGGTCCTCGAGGTAATAAATGCAACGATTCATATTTACACACGATTGATCATGCACGGTCATTGGCTCTGTGGGTACTGCAAATGCTTGGTTACTCGCCGTGAAATTTATAAATGTAGATTTATGTGAATACCACCATTTATGAATGTTGTAATTCAAAGGGATGTGATAAGATTCCTGTTTGAACTTGCAGAGTTATATGGATAAGGATTACATCACGTTATGGGTCGTTTTTCGTGGTATGCTTTGGAAACACTGAACTATTGACCAGTGTTTAAATAATATCCTACGGTTGTATACCCGGAGTCCATCGTGTAGGAATTAATATAAAGATACAATGTAATTCGAAACATGTTTTAACCATCTCTCTGCTTGATAGGGTAGAGACTATTTTGATAAGTTAGTGATGTACGTGAGTGAAGGGGAGTATGTAGAGAAGAAGATCTAGTTCTTCACATGTTGTGTTGAATTAGGAACATAGTTATTATGTACCGTAAGTTTAATAAACTTTTGTTATATCGTAAGTCGTCAAAATCAATTTTCAACTGGTAATTGAAATTTGGATACCAAAAATATCAGGAATAGGCACTCGTGCATTTTCGTATACATCATCCAAAGCAAATATGGCGTCGAAAATATAAAATGGACAGCTGCAATAGAGAAACTTTATTCGAGGACTGCAAGAAAACAAGGAGACCAATCGAAAAGGATGGCGCGGTGGTCAAGTGGTTGACGCTCTGGACAACCAGAGATAATCTCGCGTGTACCAGGCATGTAAAAGAATCAAGGGGGATATTCATTAAGACATAGGATCTTGTACCCGGATTCCCTTGTATCGGCATCTGTCTCTTCAACCTGCGCCTGTCAGGAGTCTTTGCAAGTTCATCCGGGTCGGGTGGGACTATAAACAATCTAAATGAAGAAGAACCGATCAAAAAATCCTTTACATTTTTTAAAGTCCCAGGATCCTTTTTAATTAACTGCTATTGCATAATATATATACTGATAGGATTATGATAGAACCATGTTCTATTCACTCTTAACCAATGTTGACATATTCATTTCCTTTGTATAATGGAGTAAAAGAAGGAGCTTAAAAACATTTTATTATGGACTTTTGCATCATCTTGATGACGTCTGTGTAGATCTAACATGAACTTCTCTACCGCGACTCGTAAAATTGACCCACTATTACGTAAGAATCTGGCATACAAAACCTTCGTCATTATTTGGTTGGCAGTACTTGGTCGCATGGCTTTTTTGGCCACTCTATACTCCGTTTTGGCGCTTTGACACATCAAGTTGACCCCATATTTCGTCACCTTCTTTCGAAATATTGGGTGTCTCTTCAACAGTTTCTTTGCTATTGGTAATCTAACGACTTCTTGTCATTCGGCAGCAAAGGCGAAACCCACGGAACATTTTTTTTCCTAACTGCAAGTTCAATTCTATGAATGCATTAACATGATGCTGCACTTGAGTTCGTCATCTGCAACAACTGTACAATACAATGTAGTGTGCATCGAAATATTTAATTTATCAATTTAAAGTATTTTGACTTGGTCACCACAGATCTCGGTCTGCCTGTATTAGGAACATCTCTGACAGACACCTACACAAAACCGAATTCAGCAAACGATCTGGAAACTTCTGGATACGATATTCGGTCATCCCTATAAATGTAACATATTTCATTATAGATACCGCATAAGTGATTATTTCTACGGGCTCCGCTTTAAATTATGCAGCCTCGGAAGATAGAAAATCCCACAATGTCTTGAACGTTAAAGTCAGAAACATAAACGATTAAACAATATAACTATTTAAATTCATTTTCAGAATTCAAACAGTAAGTACAAGTATACTGCATCTAGTTGTCTTCCCCGCAAAACTATCTTTGTTAGTACGAATACAATGTACCAGTGAACGAAAGACAAACACATTGACAATATGATAAATGTTGTTTGTCATACAAATTAGTAAATAAAGTTCAAATTTGTATAAAATAGATAATGGTTTAATTCTCGGTTAATGTGTAAACAATAAATACTGACAAAAGTAAATAGTATGATTTTATTGTATATAACTGGATGTGTGGTATATACTTAACAACTTTAAAAAACGCAACTGATTAAAGTAGTCCCAGAACTTGATCTTAAAATACCCTCGTTTCAATCCGTAATAAAACCATTTTCAACAGCATGTGTTAAAATGCACCTGAAAGCAATCAAAATTCCAAAACAAACGATTTATTAATTTCAATGGCATTTATACAAGATGTACATTGATGATCATTCTACCGTCTCCTATTGTTTGCATCCATGAATCGCACGTAATATTCGAATTGCAAACATTCTAAAACACCCCTCGTATAAGAAGAACCAACAACGAATAGGAATAAACAGGCTCAAAACATTCCCCGCTGTCAGCTTGATCCTAACCTTTCAAGTTACACATATAAACTTGAAGTCAATTTGGTTAAAAGTTTTAGAAATGCCTGAAAAACATCCAGCTGTTACAACCTCTTACAATTACATGTAATTGACCGATTATGTTTTCATTTATTTGTGTTAACATTTGTAACAGGAATTCTAATTTATAGATTAAGCTTTTCAATATAACATCAATACTAGTTGAAACATGTTTTTTCCACGCAAACTATGATACTATAATACAATGAACTTCTGTGGTATACCTATCACTTTCGCATTGTTGAATTAGGCAAATGCTAACAGATTTTGGCAACATTATTCACCTGGGTGCGTGTTTTTAAATTCAGTGTTTGATCTAATTTAGTGTTAGCTTATTCTTAGGCATATATTATTTTAATTTATTATAGTCTCTATTATTGACATACATTATACATGCAGACATAATGAACATAAAATTAAATTATAAATTATACATTTCATACATGTATGTGACCATTACCAATTATAATTCTAAAAGACGTAATACATGGTTTAGTATTAAAAATATTACATTAAATCACAAATACTAGCACAATACACAATAAATACGAACACAATTACTCAAATATTTTTTAATATTTTGCTCTCTGCTAAACCGAGCTACTTAGATTTAGATGATGATACTTTAAGTTCATTAAATACCATCAATCATTTAGATAAATTAAAAGTATTGCGGAATCGATCATCTCAGTGTACTAAAATTAATGCTACAGGACGTACATTGCTTGATGTATGTGAAATAACTGCATGTGTATTGTTAACGGGCGCAATGGCGCAGATAGATTACTTGGAAAGCTCACATTTAGAGATATATCTGTAATTGATTTTTCGGTTGCTACCATATATTGTATACCTCTTATAAGTCAGTTTGGGGCAATTGAGCTCCATTCTTTGTTTTCTGATAGCCACTGTATTTTATCCATGCTTTAACCATTTCCGCACCCCAGTAATCTCCCCGTAATCAACAAGACACACTAGGACAAAGACACAATTCTAGTAAACCTCCAAAATGGACAGATGCTAAGGCTCATGATTTTGTACACAATCTAAGCCCCCACGCACCGGACGAGCTAGGTTACTTGCTTAACAACCAGCCCACAGGTTTGACCCGAAGCTCTATATTAATGAAATTACAAATAAAATTGTTCTTCTTTTCTCAAACTCGGCTAAATATACATTTCAGCCAAGATCAAATAACTCTACAAATAAATATCTTTGTAACTGTAATACACTTCTAAAACCATGGTTTGGGCCTCAATGTAGAAGAGCGAGACATATTTATCATCAAACACGCAAACAATACCAGTTACATAAAAACAATTTAAATAAAGTTTCAAGTTTATTGGCATATCAGCAATAAATATTGCATTCGGCCATTTACATCTAGATTTTATGGCAAAGACATATACGAATATAAATTGAACAAACAAAGAATAGAAAAGTATATACAATGTTCTACATGATAAGATAAAACAAATATTTATTTCAGATTAAAAAACAGTCAAATCCTAAAAGGTATTTTGTCTTAATTTCAGTGATTCCTTCACTGCAATGTTATATTGATTTTTTAAAAACTTTTTGTTGACATAATGGTGTTGTATTACTGTACACATGGCCAACTTATATTCCCTTAATATTTTCTTCTTAAGTCATTATACTTATTGCAACATATCAAAAATGGTATTCTGATTCAACTACATTCTGGCTATTTTACATAATCGTACTTCTCTATCTAATCCATGGAATATACAGCGTTCAAGCTTAATCTAAAACGAGATAATTGTATTCTTAGACTGTCATTAACAATGGAGTTCAAATACTCTTCCAACCAAAGTTTGATTTGAATTGACTGTAGTAACGCATTTGTTTTTTTGTTTTGAATTAATTGACATGTTCCACTCTCCTTAATCTCCTTTTAAAACTATCAAAATAACTGATACTGTCGACAAAACTTAATAGTACATTTAAAAATTCAAGATAACCAATGATTGAGTTAATACTACATGCCCACGAATTAGCGCTTACATTATCACAAACATATTTGAACATACTATACATGGGCGTTTCAGTATTTTTCAATATTTTAACCACAATTTGATCGATCTTTCTTAACAAATAACAGATACTGGGAATCTGCCTAATTCACCCAGTACAGCACAGTTTAGGGTTTGTTGCTTAACACCTAATACGTAATTACAAAATCAAAGATGTTATTTATCATCGTCTTTACAATTATATACATATATCACATACTCCTGATCCGTATAGAAGAACATAATGGTGTTGAATTACTGTACACATGGCCAACTTATATTCCTTTATCTTCTGTTGATCTTTGCGAAACGAAACACAAGATCAACATTTGGATTTCGAAATATTAAGATCTTAGTTTTAGTTCTATGTACCTGCATATGCAACTATTTTTATTCATTAAGTGCCACTATTGATGAGCTAGAAAAGTCACAAAATCATCATAATGTATATATACATATACCCCATACTTCTTATCCGTATAGAATAACAAAATGGTGTTGAATTACTGTACACATGGCCAACTTATATTCCTTTATATTTTCTTCTTAATATAAGTCATCATACTTATTGCAACACATCAACAAATGGAAGTCTGATTCAATTACATTCTGGCTGCATATTTTACATAATCGTTCTTCTCTATCTAATCTTTGGAATCTACCGCGTTCAATTTCAAGATTGTGAGAGCTGAATCTAAAACGAGATTATTGTATCCAAAGACTGTCATTAACAATGGAGTTCAAATAATTTTCAAAACCAAAGTTTGATTTGTCTATATAATTATACTTTGATAAGTTTAAGTTTGATAAGTTTATTTTCAAATAGTTCTGTAGGCCATATAACATTTATCATAAATGCCATCCTCTGTTGATCTTTGCGAAACGAAACGCAAGATCAACATTTGGATTTCGAAATATTAAGACCTTAGTTTTAGTTCTATGTACCTGCATATGCAACTATTTGTATTCATTAAGTGCCACTATTAATAAGCAAGTAAAGTCACCAAATCATCATAATGTATATATACATATACCCCATACTTCTGATCCGTATAGAATAACTGGATCTACCATTAAGTCAAACATTGAAATTTTGGTTTTAACATCTAATTTAATTTTATCAAACACCGTTAGCAAATTATGATATGCGCATAGCGCTCGATCATGTAATGCTTGTACTGCACTTGAGATATCACCAGTATATGTAAATCTTACTCCCAAACAAGTAAAACTATCAACACTCTCAATGTGTTCCTAATTCATGTAAAACTCATCTCGTCTTGCGTGCTTACGTATTTCAAAAACACAAATTTTTGTTTTGTTCACATTTATTTTCAGACCCCATTTAACAGAAGTTTGGAATACGGCATCTATTTTACACTGCAAACTTTTGGGATCTGTTGTGAAAAGAACAATGTCATCTGCAAAAACAATCATGTAAATTGATTAAAGCTCAAAATATGTGTTAGTCAAAGAGTGGAAATCTAAATTTTCCGAAATATCGTTGACGAATAAAATGATAACAGGGAAGACAATGCCCCCCCCCCCCTGTTTTATACCAATCGTTACATTGAAAGAGTCCGATAACTCTATGGTACTAGAAATTTTAACACACGACTGTACATTATTAAATTTGATCATATTTGTCATTTTACAGCATTTACCAGACTTAAATAATTTTGTCCATAAAGCATTTATGTTTACGGTATCAAAGCCCTCAGGTAGTCAATAAAATACACCATAACTTAGAATTATAAGCTTGACTTTCTGTATAATAGAGTGTGGAAGGAAGATATCATCAGCTAAGGGCCCTTCGCGAAAACCAAACTGAGACTCTTAGAAATGTACTCCGATTCGCACCATGCATTAAGTCGATTTCTTAACTGTCTGCAAAATATAAGTACCAGGTAAGGTGTAGTGGAGAAAAAGCTATGTGCTTTATACAGCTTGATAAAAAGGTCTCCGGATTTCAAAAGGAATTGAAAGGTATTTTGTTGGCGATGGATGATAGGGCTAAGAAAAACGAGGAGCGAGTGTCCAGGCTTAAAGATAAAGAAGAAGGTATCGATGTTGAGGTAGCTTTGCTAGCCAGCAAAGTAGACGAACTGGAGAAGGCTCGAGAAAGCATACGAGATGAAATGACTTATCTAAAGTCACAGTCCATGCGGAACAACCTTGTTTTCACCAACATCCCAGGAACAATTCCAAAGGTAATGAATCCAGGGGAATTACAGAGAAGAAACTGCGAAAACATATGTATAAGGTCCTAAAGATAGCCAAAGACACATCGAACAATATTAGCTTTGAGCGGGTTCATAGATCACCAGGGCAACCAGTTCCTCGAAAGGTAAGCACAATTGTCGCTTTATTTCAAGGATCGCGAGTTAGTTCGTAGACAGTGGAAGCATTTAAATGGTACTGATTATCATGTTTGAACAGTCTCTACCGGTAATTGCAAAACGTAGGAAACGCATGTTTTTTATACAGATGGTGAGCTGGTTAGACAGTAGAGACACGACGGAGGTGAGCTTGACATTCATTCCTGGAATGTGCATAGACTTACAAATAAAAAAGTAGTGACTTTGTAAATACTATTGCCAAACATGATAATTATTTTTTTTGTGTGAAACATGGACAAAATCTTCTAGTAATGTATCTCATAATGGTTTTGTCACACATCATTTAACAGAAAGTTTCAAAATAGAAATGCCCGTAGAAGTAGCGGTGGTATGGTTGTTTACTATAAAGAAAAACTAGAGGAAGGTATTAAAATCATAAAAAATCAACACGTCACTACCATTTGGCTTAACTTAGATCGTAATTTCTTTAACACTGATAAAGATATTTATCTATATGATGTTTACACTCAGGGCGAAGATTCGCTTTTATATAACATATTAAACGTCGATTTGTTCGTTACACTAGAAAAGGATATTTTGTATATGACAGTTTGGATGCGGTGTACCTCTTAGATGACTTTAATAGCAGAATAAGGAGTAAAAATTTTATTATTCATGACAAAGGTTATACTGCAATTGATTGCACAGATTATGAGCCAGATTGCTCACTAGGGCCTCAATTGACAGAAATCATAATAGTCACGGTATCAATTGGCAAATCTTTGTAAGTCATCATGTATTCGTATTGTTATCGGACGTATATGTAATACAAACCAGTATATCTTTATTTCACACAACGGTACATCGGTATTTGACTATGCATTATGTTGTGAACAAAATGTTTCTCGGATAAATTATTTTAGTATTGGGTCAATGAATGGAATGATCATGCACCTTTATATTTGTCCTTCATCTGCAATGATAAACAGGGTTTAAATGTAAGTTACTCTGAAATAAAGTTCAAGTGGAATGATACGTACAGGCAGAAATTTCGTTCAGGGATTGTCTTTAAACAATATTGTAAATACGTTAGATTGTAATAGTAGACAGTCTACAATAACGCACTTAACGGTTTTACAGATGTATTACGCAGCGTTGCTGGACCTATATTTTTTAAACAATGCCACAATAAAAACGATTATAGTTTTGAAACGGAATCGTTCATGAAGCAGGTCGATTGGTATTAATGCACGAAATTTATATTTAGATTCACTGAGATTGTTCAATAGCAATAAAACAGACTCTTATAGAATACAGTTATGTGAACGTAAGTCTTTTTATAAAAAGGTTATACATAAAAAGAAAATAGTCATTATAGACAAAAAGTGCTTCAAATAGAAAGTTTAAAGAAAAGCAAGTCTAGAGATTTTTGGAATTTCTTTAAAAATGAAAATGAAAGACTCTATGTTATCTTTGTTGACATGATGAAATGCTTTGATTCAATATATAGAAATAGCCTCTGGCTGAAAGTGTTTACATGCGGAATACAGGGTAAACTACTTAGAATAATACGTGATATGTATCTAAAGGTTAAATCATGTGTTAAATCATGTTCAAGTTACTCTGATTACTTCCAGTATTATGTGGGCTTGCGACAAGGGGAGGTAATGTCCCCTCTGCTATTTACCCTGTTTGTTGAAGATCTGGGGTTATATGTACATACTACTGTTGATTCCGGTCTTCTTATAGATGATATAGTCCTAATGCTACTGTTTTTTGCAGATGATATGGCCATCGAAGGCAAAACACCAGTTGAAGTACAAGAACTTTAAGATCTTTTAGATCCGGGGACTTAAAGTAAATACATCGAAAACGAAAGTTATGGTATTTCAAAACAGAAATGGACTTATTAGACTTATAATTAACAAGCTGTTGAAGTAGTCAGTGATTTTGACTATCTCGGTACTATTTTTAACCACAGGTTTTAACACAGGTGAATCTTTGCTAAATCAAGAACATTTGATAGGTAAAGCCCTTAAAGCAATGAATGTATTGATATGTAAATGTAGTGAATTTAGTCCGAGTCATGCCACTATGCCAGTTAATTGATGCATCCGTTACATCTATATTGAATTATTCGTGTGAAGTTTGTAGTAGAGCAGCAAAGGTCTGAAAAGTGGCTTATTTAAGGAGAAAGGTTGCACAAAAAAGTAACAAGCTGAGTTATATACCAAAATGTTTGGGAGACATTGTAGTTTATTGTACAGTAGGTAAGAGTTGCCGACCTTGGGTGGAAAGTTGGAAAAGGTCAAGGTCAAGGTCAAATTCAATACCAAAATAAAGAAATACCTTACTTTACTTAAATGTTAAATAGTGTTTTAAACGCACATGGAATGGTAAACTATTTGACTTAACATGATACCTCAATATCAAGGCTACAAATCTGCTTCCAACTTTTAGTCTGCCAAGGTTTAGGTCAATGTCATTTCAAGGTCAAATACTAAAAAATCGCTAAAAAATATCTTTCTACCAAATATCAAATCTGTTAACTTGTATAAACGATTGTAAAACACATATCTTTACTCATTTACATAAGTATAGGGTTATATCCATTGAAATGAAAGTAATTTTGTAAAAATAACTGTTAATATGGATGAGTATAATTGAAATTACCCCACCCACCATCCTAAAATCTTTCATTTGCGCTTGCTGCATCTACAATCAACATACAATACGACAGTGTTTTTGTTATAAATATTACTGGAAACAGTTTAACAAATAACATTTTTTTCTAAAACTACTGTTTTGACTCTTTTGTACTAAATTGGATTAGCATGGGTCAAGGTCAAGGTCATTTCAAGGTCAAATAGTTAAAAATCACCAAAAAATAAGCTTTCTACCAAATATCAAAGCTGATACATTTTATAAATGATGTTTAAACACATATCTTTAAATTTTAACATAAGTAAAGGTTTATATCCGTTGAAATGAAAGCAGTTAGGTAAAAATAAATGTTTATATGGTTAGTATAACTGAAATTACCCCACCCACCACCCACCACCCTTAAATATGTAAGTTGGGGTTGCTGCATTTACAATCCAAAAACAATACGACAGTGTTTTTGTTATAAATATTACTGGAAACTTTTTAACTGATTACATTTTTTCTAAAACTACTGCTTTAGACCTTGTACTAAATTGGAACAGCAGAGGTCAATGTCAATGTCATTTCAAGGTCAAGATTACCTAAAATTCATAAAAATCATTAAACATTATACATAGCATTACTTATAATACATACACCTTATTTTTCTACTTAATGGCACGTCTATATAGCACAAGCATGTACCAAATTATCTTTGAATGAAAAAGAACTTGAACAATAGACATTTTACATAGATAATGTTATGTAGTTAGGGTACTTATAATATTTTTCAGCAACATTTTGCTATATGTGTTGGTTATTTCAGTATGAACATAAACACACTGATAAAACTGACCATACGCAGTAAGCTTATTTGAGATTGAGTATATGTACATGTTATCAAGATATATTCTTAAAGTAAATATAGCTAACTACCATATGAAAGTACATGTACTTATCATGTACGTTTACCCCACCCACCATGTTAATGTAAGCTTTCTTCTTGCAATGCCAGCCCATATTGCATACATAATATTATGAAAACTAAATGTCTTAACAGAGTTTCTGCAGTAACTGTTATAATTTTTTATCTAAAGTTATTTCTGAAGTCATAATTTTCAATTCCATTATTAAATAAGTCGATACGAGTGTTTACAGTGTATTTAAGTAAAATTATACTAAAACTGAAATGCCCATCATTGCTTATTAAAACATACAACGCATGTCATGATCCCAATGATAATAGTATCAAGGTCAAGGATGTCTGATGATGGTAGACAAATTTTAAAAGCTCAAGACAATACATTGCTTCAATGGTAATAGTACATTGTACATGTACCAAGGTCAAGGATGCCTGACGATGAACAAATTTCAAAAGCTCAAGACAATACATTGTCGTCAGAGTTAATACATGGAACTGGAAGACAAAATAAAAGCAAATTCCTGAAAGTCTTTACAAGGACAGTAAGCTACTAGGGAGTCAATTTGTTTATTACTTTAATACTAAACAAACCATGTAAACAGTGCCCTACATGTCCATGTACAAACTAAATATTAAATTATTTTCGACTAGTTAATAACTAAACCTACTTACAGGTATAAGTTTGCACTATACATGTGTTATGGTGCATGTACAATACATTTTTCTTATCTGCACAAATTAATGATATTTACTTTCACCACCCTCTCGAAGCAGACAGAAATGAAACTGAAGAAACAACAAAAGGCTAAAATGCTTAGCTCAAAGATGTGATGTAGAACTGCAAAATTAGGAATGTTCTGTGACAACAGGTATGAAGGTACTAATGGAAATGTTTTCCATGCAAAAGCAATGCCTGACAAGCTTCAGAAAAAGTAAGATGTTGTATACAATCCCATTCTATTAGCCCAGCCTACCAATTATGAATCCGTGTATAAGACTCTTAAGCGTTGTAAGGAGCAATTGAGTGCTCTGGATCAAGATTTTTGTCCAATAGCATTCGATATGGGTTTGCAATAGAGATTATATAATCGTGACAAGGTCTTATGAATATGGTGTGTGGCGTCATTCTTTTAGATCGGGAATGCACTTGCTTATGCGTGTATTTGCAGGTAAAGGGTACGTTTAAAGTGATCTGGGTCTCAAATTGTGCTGCTCTCAGATTTTGTTGGTGTTTTCTCCCGTAACAGCTGATCAAATTTTCGTTGGTAAATATTTTAGAAGAGGCCACCGTGCTTTTTTATGATTGACAGTGTTCTATAATTACGCTGTCTTCTCCATTTTCGAATCTGGTGTGCATCTTCTCTGACAATCCATCCCAGCTTGACCTAGACAATGCAACAGTCTTTAATGCCTTTGTTAGATGAGTTCAGTGCTCAAGGGCGGGACGCATCACCAACGTTTGCCTTTTGGGACAATTACCTTTATAACATTTAAACATCATTCAAATTATATCTAAATGCATCTAGGCATACCCTCTTTGATGTGTATGAAACAGTCGGTCTCTGTTTTTATCATTTTATCTTTGCATCAAGCAGAACAATATATGCATGAAATATGTGTTATTTTGTATTGAAAATACAAAGACTACCTAATATTGTCCACAACAGTTACTTACGCAAAGTCAATTTAACTGATATATTACTGGTTTGAAGAAACTGGGGAAAAAAACGTTAAAGCAAACGGCTTTACTGACAAGCCGTGATTTGGCCGAGTCTGTGGCTGCAAAATTTTCCAATTGATTAAAATAAGCAGATGATGTTGACCAAACAAGACCACATCATACAGAGTCATTTAGGCAATTTTAAAATGACCACTATAGAGCCCTTTTCTTGGCTGGCACCCCTTGCAAGCTGGTGAATATTGCGACTGTAGTTCCTCTTCAAACAGAAAGTTCTCTTCTATATTGTAATATCAAAGGCAGAGCTAGTCTTGAAGGGTTTGTTGAAGTTGCCTTGTTGCTCCAAAATGGCAGGTATTAAATTTATGCAAAAGGCAAACCCTAGGTCCATTGACATACCAATTAAGAGATGTACATTCGTCTCCTGGCTATAAACTCTTTTGTTGTGTAGTAGAAAAGCAGTGTTTGCTGGTGATGGTTTGGGAGGCAATATCTTCTTTTCCTAAACTAACCGTTGTACAAGAAGAAGCAGATATTATAATGATATTGCATGCTTGGTCTGATCATTGCAAGACAACGCTATAGTCTGCATATTAGCCCTGATACAGACGTTATGGTGATGCTAAAATGTGTATTTCCAGATAGGCAAACACTCCTATAAATACAGTGCTCTATGTCACTTTACTTTGCATTTTTTCTTCCCTGACATCTGGGTAACTTGATTTTATTCTCCCTCAGTATTGTTCTGAGGGTTGTGACACAACATGCCTTTTCTTTGCAATTTGCAAAAAAACAACGCATGAGCTACTGACTGATGTTGTAGGCACATGCAAGGATATGTGCACTGCTGAGTGTGCATGTGAATCACTGCAACAGAGGCATGTGGCTATGGGGCAAGCATAGACAGCCAGCTGTGTTGTTTTCATGCCATGAATAAAATTGGGATTTCCGCAACAATGGTAATATGTATTAAAATCAATGATGGTCATTTCTTTTTGGAAGTTTTGCTATACTTTATACTCAAAAAGGCTGTAAAAATTGTATTTCTATAACCTGATACTGATTTGTAAATCGTAACATTGAAATTTGGTAGTACTTCATAACGAAAAATAGATACTTGTAACAATTATAACACTTACTGCAGAAACTATGTTTACACATGAACATTTTGTTGTATTATAAATGCCATATGGACTAGCATTGCAAGTAGATAGCCTTCATTAACATGGTGGGTGGGGTAAATGTACATGTACATGACATGTACATGTACTTTCATATAAAATGTATAATGGTTAGCTGTAGTTACATTGAGAATATCTCTTGATTACATGTACTTATTTTCCATAAGCTTACTGTGAACAGTCAGTTTTTTAGCTTGTATAATTTATCTTCACATTTAAGTTACCATCACATGTATTAAAAATGTTTTTGAAAAATATTAAGTATCCCAACTATATGATATTATTTAAATTGTCTATAGTTGATGTTCTTTTTCACTCAAAGATAATTTGTTACATTCTTGTGCTGTATAACTGAGCCATATAGTAGATAAAAATAAGTTGTTTATATTATAAATGATGCTTTATACAATATATAATACTTTTCATGAATTTTAGGTGATATTGATTTTGGAATGACATTGACCTTGACCTCCATTGCTAATCCAATTTAGTACAAAAGAGTCAAAGCAGAAGTTATAGAAAAAATGTTTGTTAAACTGTTTCCTGATATATTTATAACAAAAACACTGTCGTATTGTATGTGGATTGTAGATGCAGCAAGCCAAAATGAAAGATTTTAGGATGGTGGGTGGGGTAATTTCAATTATACTCTCACCATACAAACATTTCAGTTTACTAAATTGCTATCATATCAAGGGATTTAAACCTTTATCTATATTAAAGTGTAAAGATATGTGTTTAAACATCATTTCTACAATTTATTAGATTTGATAGTTGGTAAAAGCTTATATTTAGTCTATTTTGACAATTTGACCTTGAAATTATCTTGACCTTGACCTATGCTAATCCAGTTCAGTATCAAAGAGTCAAAACAGTAGTTTTAGAAAAAATGTTATTTGTTAAACTGTTTCCAGTAATATTTATAACAAATACACTGTCGTATTGTATGTGGATTGTAGATGCAGCCAACACAAATGAAAGATTTTAGGATGGTGGGTGGGGTAATTTCAATTATACTCATCCATATTAACATTTATTTTTACAAAATTGCTTTCATTTCAATGGATATAATCCTATACTTATGTAAATGAGTAAAGATATGTGTTTTACAATCGTTTATACAAGTAATCAGATTTGATATTTGGTAGAAAGCTTATTTTTAGTGATTTTTTAGTATTTGACCTTGAAATGACATTGCCCTTGACCTTTGCGGGCCAAAACGTTTACACATATTTGTAGCCTTGATAGTGAGGTATTATGTTAAATAAACTATTTTAGCATTCCATGTATATTAAGATTATTATTTTAGAGTCAAATAGTTTACTATACGTTTTTATTTTGGTGTTCAATTTGACCTTGACCTTGACCTTTTCCAACTTTCCACCAAAGGTCGGCAACTTTTATTTACTGTTCAATAAACTTCAATGCCTGCTAAACATTTTGGAATATAACTTAGCTTGTTACTTTTTAGTGCATACTGGACTCAAGTAGCGGTCAAAATGCTGCTCTACTATTGGGGTAATTCTACCTCGAAAGAAATTGAAAGGGTACATTTAAAGATTTGTAAACATTTTGCTAAACGTTAGGTCAAATACATGTAATGCTAGTATCTATGGTGAACTTGGAAGATATCCATTATATGTTAATAGGTTTGAAAGAATAATTAAATACTGGTTGAAAATTATAGAAAATAACAATATTGTTTAAAAATAATCAAGCACTAAAAGACTGCAATAATGGTTATCCAAATTTGGTATCGGATGTCAGTAAGTTACAAAATGATTATGGATTTTCATATGTGTTCAACCAAGATAACAGTATAAACATAAATGTGTTCTTGCGCGAATTTAAATGTCGTATTATAGACTCGTTTAAGCAAGAATGGTATGCAAATTTAGAAAAAAGTACTGTATTGCACTTGTATAAAAACGTTAAATGTTCTTTTGAATATTAGCGCTATCTGGACATATTGCCAAGACGTCTTAGATTTTACTTTTGTAGGCTTAGACCAAGTGGTCTTCCACCTAGAATACAGACTGGCAGATACAATAGTAATCGCATTCCTCGTAAAAATACTGTTTATGATGTAACACCCTAGACATTGAAGATGAATATCATTTAGTATGCATTTGTAAATGTTACTCTAATCTAAGGAAGTAATATTTGAAACTAAATTACTATAGATACCCATCAGTGTATAAGTTTATGCCACTTTTGAATTCAAATAACAGGTCTGAACTTATTCAACTCTCTGTATATGTAAAAGAATCTCTTGCTATTAGAAATGCACTTTATACTATTTAACGCTAATTGTATTATATGCCGATTTGCCAATAGACTTTGAAGCTTTGAAACTATATGTTCATCCTCCGCGTATAACAGCATAAATATATATTAGTACAATGAATTAATAAAAAATGACTTGATATGGCTTTAAAATAAAGATTTAATTAACAAAATTAAATGTGCTTCGCGTTTCGTGCAATTCATCAGGCACACTTGTATCGATTTAAAATGTCTTTGATTACAATGAAGCATATAACTATGATGCAATGATTTTATTCATGAAATTCTTTAGGTCTATAAATGTTATGAATTAAGCACGATCCTCACGTGCAATTTGGCTTATTCTTCCAACCTCCCCCGATTATACCTCAAATCAAAAACCGTTACATAAACTGGTTTACCAATGACGTAATTTTGTCACATCGTTTATGAATTAGCACGATATGCCAACACCTATGGCTATTTTCTTTAAAACCTGGTTTGAAACCTAAATTGAATAAGTTTAGTTTCAATCTAGGATTGAATCCAAGCTTATGCAGATTTCTTAATTAAGTTTTATGCCGACCAGGTAAACATTGTGGCTTCAAGTAAATTTTGAACGTTTTCGTTCTATGATTTGACAAAAATAAAAAATTTAGACCAAATGTCAATCGCGATCTCGATTACATTACGACAACTATTCTTAAAACATTCAATGTAAGCTAGGTAGAAATTTTGTTTAGTATAGCAGGTTTTTGTTTGATTTAATACAGTTACATAATTTACCTATACCCATGAGGTGATTTCATTTGTGACACAGGTAAACGTATGATAATAATCATGTAAAAAGTGTGATTTCTATAGCTTTTACAAATATTTTTACGATAAGACTTGATATTCTATTATTTAAATTAAAGCTCACATTATATTCAAATGTTGATTTCTTGAAGACAAACGGCGGTAGACCAGGATTCATTTCGAGCAGTAAGAAATATGGCCTCTGCAAGCATAATCTAGTTTTTCATAAACTTGATCTAGATCCCACAAGGACTCAAATCTGATTGTATTTAATTTAATAGTGTAAAAGTGACCTCTGTGACATTTTTTATGTTTCGACCCGAAGCCCTAGTATTTTACCCTTGAAAATGTCCGAGATATTATCAAGGTAATTATTCGGACTTAAGGTAGAATAAGATTTGCCTGTACAGATTATTTAAGGCAAAAACGCTATTTCAAAGGTAAAATGGTAATAAAGCACAATTGGTACATACAGTGTAGGAAACATATCTTAGCTGCACTTCATTTTGATACTCAACGACATTAGTGTGCTTTCCAAGTCAAGCAATGTAAATTTGTGCTACAAACTGCATAGTAATACATAACTTCTTATAAGTTCATAACAGTCATATGATGGGGGTTAGGATGAATTAAATATTCTCCAAAAGACACTGTAAAATTAAAGATAAATATGCATACCGGTATAGCCGCGAGACCTATCAAGGAAAATCCTTGTGAAGCAGAGGAAGAATCGACTAGGTTGCCGCCACATATCGTCATTTTTGTGCCGATGATTTTGGATTGCAGTTTTATTTCTGTGCCGCAGCTATAGTATGAAAAAGGAATTTACTATTTTATAGTAATAGTCAATCTATATCCATGGTTTACTTTCTAATATCGATCTTTTTAAAGGTAAGTAGCTACTTTCAACGCAATGCTTTGATGATCCCAGATCTTAATGGTGTTCATCATTCCCAAATAAAAATACATAAACGTGGGCCTTAGCCGATGAATATGCCATTTCATCTGACGCCAAGGCACACATTTGCGACAGTTGCTGCAAAAAAACGCCTTTTCAGAATAAAACAAATTAGGTTTAGGGTTAGGATTTACTTAAACAATTTTTGTCAAAATTTGCTGGGAAAAGGGAATGTTGTGAATCTTATTTCAGACCTTTCATAAATTATTATTTATATTCCATCGTCTATCAGTGTCTCTGTTTCCCTACAAGACAATTTGACCATATTTGTTTTATAATTCTCTTGCAGAAGTATTGTAAATTTTATTTCGCATAAGGTTATATAATCAAAGCCAAAATTATTTACCCGAATTTATTGAATAATCCAATCTGTATTTTTTAAAACTATTTTCAGGAAGACGTTTTATTCGACAAAATTACAATATCAATTGGAACTCGCATATTTTTTCGAGACGAGACCAAACTGATGTGTTATTTCAACCGTCGATATAATAAAGGTAGTGGTAGGCTGAGAATTGGTTCTACGTGGTAATTCATATAGTTTTTGCTTCAATACATATACATATGCGTATAATCCATGTATTAATACAGATACAAATAAACCTTGGCATTTGTACAATATATTCATATTTTATATATATACACACATTGTCCAGATTTCCAAACAAATGATTATGTCAGTGGCGTAACATTAGTAGTGAAAATACACATCAAATGCACAGAACTGATTTATGTATTTGACAGTTTTAGTCACAGTAAAACAGTCTAGTATATAATTACAATAACTTATCGAAATCAGCTAAAACCATGCGCCATTGTTCACAAGATGAAATGTTATGTTCTGAAAAATTCAAAAGGAATTTGATATATTCTGAAATGTAACATATTTCTTCATTCGATATGATTCCTTACATTTACACAGAGGTCTGTACCCTTACTTCAAAGAGAATAAGACCTTTTGCTTAATATACAGTACATATATTGTAGCGAGTACTTAATCAAGTTTACAGTATTATTTCTAAATTAATATTCATCATATCAATTTCATTTGAATACAATTTTCATATCAGTTCAATATATAATGCTAGACGCATGTTTCACTTCACACCAATATATAAGCATATGTCTTTATAAACATAAATTAGTTTCCCGGCCCTAAAGCTGCTCGCTCTCAGAGTTTTGTGAAAAGGGTTGTTCGAACCGCCTGAAATTAAAATATGTTAGAACGAAACATCAAATAAAAAAGTTTCATTTCTTTTACATGTTATGTTTAGTATATCATGTTGGAGAAATTAAATTTTTCAACTGACACTGTGAACTGTGAACGAGAAACCTTATACTTAAAAACAAGAGCTGTCCCATATTAGTGACAAATCCCCCCAAAGAGGTATCTCACAGTCTGGGTCCTTGACTGTCAAGGTGGAACCGGTATTTGTGCATGCACCGTTATTTCCATGTGCGGAACATTTGGTCTAATTTTCAAAAGGTTTTCTATGTATAAGAGAGTTACAATCTGGATTCTAAACTATCTGACCTCTTAAGTGTGACCTTGACCTTCAAGGAAAGGACGCGGGGCTTGCATGTGACATGTCATCTCCATGTGCTCAACCATTGTGCTATGTATTTTAAATCCTCCCATGCATGACAGGATTCCATTACATTACCTTTAAACTCTAAGTGTGACCTTGGCCTTTGAGGTAGGGGCGTGGGTCTTACACAAGACACGTAGTCTGTATGTGCTAAACATCTGTGCCAAGTTATTTAAAAGTCCTTTATTGCATGACAAAGTCACAGTCCGGACACGAACGTTGGTATATATACATTATTCCATTACCTTTAAAATAAAGTGTGACATTGACCGTTTAGGTAGGGACGTGGGTCTGGCACGCGGCACGTCCCCTTGATGTGCTGAACATTTGCGGTTGGATCATGTGTTGTATTTATCGTCAAAATGAAATGAACAGTTGTCCCCGATAAAATCCTTCATGTGATTTAGGAGATATGAAGCGGACATGAATGCAAAATTTGAACGTTTCACTATAAGTTATGACATTGTAGTTGTCCCAGCCAGGCAGGCAGACAGACAGGCAGATAGACGAATGCACTCACTCACGCATTCAATTAAAAAGATTCTTTTGTAGTCTTGCAGAATGCTACAATCGTCAAAGAAACTTCGAGAAAACAGTAACTAGCAGAGTCTTTTAAAGTATTAATACACTAATTCTGAACAAACTGATTTGAGTGTGTTAAAGGGGCAGACAATTTTCTCAAAATAATAAAAAATTAGGATATGTTCGTAAAATAATGATAAATAAATGCATTTTTCAACAAGAACAAGTACCCAAAAATGCCTTTACTAACAAATTGCTATTCAACAGATAATTAAAACAAATAAACGTTTTACTTATAGCTTTTATATTAAATTTCATTTCGACTAGGAAATTCAAAAAGTTGCAAACAAATCCTCTTTTGATGAGAAGTATTGCTCATTGAACCTACTGGGGCTGTAACACCTTACCACACGTTTAATGACTTATACCCTATCAAAGAAATAGACGAGGCAGAGTTAATAAAGAAAAACAGCTTTTTATTCGACGGTTTATTATATACTTTCATCTTGCTCATTCAAATGTGTCCTATAGAGTTTGGTAAGCATGTTATTGGTCCTTAAAACCGCATGTACGGCCAACTTCATCAGGTTACAAACAGCACTAAATAGAGCCTGACTGACTTAATGTTTAAATAGCTTAACCGATAAGAAACAGACACGACTAAAGCTTCAATAAACTAATCCAAAATGCACAGGTCATTTTTAATCCGAAGAAGGCAGCAACAATAGGGATATCAAAACACTAAAGATGCGAATGAAAGATGCTTAGTAATTGAAAACCAACAATGTATTATGAATATCATGCTTTAAATCTCCAGGCACTTAATTAAAACAATAAACAAATGTTCGAGCTAAAATAACATTCAGTGGCCTTAACATTCAACTTAAAACATTGTACAGTCTATTTTTACAAAGAGACGATATGTTAACTGATACTTTGCATTTTCATTGTGTGAAATTGGTAACTAACACATATTTACTAACGAGTTAGGTTACCAGTTTTTCAATACTTACTATTTTTGACTACCTTACTTTTAGTGAAAAAATATCTTGCATATCATCTTTTTCTAAGCTCCAAAGTTTTATAAATAAGAGTAGAAATATTTCGAATATCACTTATTCTGTCGGAATTTGTAACTGTGGGTTTTAAAGATCACTACATGCAATTTCGACGTGACATTTTTTCTATGCTAACTAATGAAAAACTGTGTTATATCAGTGAAATGTAGAGTGATGATATAGATTTCATATCAGTCACAGTGTGGGTGATATAGGTCTGCCGGAACTACATTCTTAAGTAGTGCATATACATAATTTGCTTTTCTTTTAATAGTTAGCATAAAATAAAAAGAAAATTTCTTTGTTTTGAGTATATATGGAATATATCTCAACTTAAAGTAATACAATTTTCACATTTTAACTCGCGCTTCGCGCTCGTGAAAATATTACAATTGTATCACTTCTCGGTGAGATATATTCCATATCCACTCAAAACAAACAAATATCCTCTACATATACTGCGCAAGAAATCTTTATTATTTTATGCTTTTCAGTAAAGAACTGATATATATCAGTGAAATAAAATTGACATTTTCACTTTTTCAAGACACGTCATAAGAAAACATCATGTAAATTACATTCGTTATGATCTGAATTGTTGCAAATTGTGGCGAAAAGTAGCGACTTTCCTTAAATCTATATGATATATTTATTTTCTGGTGCGAAACAGAATCAGTCAAAGACTATGATCGGCTTGTATCTGTTAATGATAATGTATTTAATGTATATCTTTGCTTTATTTCTCTTCAGTCACATTATTTGTTACATTTATTGCAACATTGTTATGTTTCAGATACAATTTACATAAATTTATCTTGTAATCAATCGTAAAGTTCCTTAAGCAAAGACCTACAGCTAAACAGTATTTTCAAACGTGACGCAAGCATTACTGGTTGTATATCAATGTTACACATCTAAATGTTCATGCATTCTCTATCATTAAACAAGATGTTGTATAAAATGCCTCATGGGACTGACATTCATCATTTCGAAAGTTTGAGTCGACTTTCAAAGAAATGACCATATTCTTTTGAAAATTGCACACTCTTCTTTATATGCGCAGATTAAATTCACCATGTAAATCGAGAGTTGTCTGTGTCAGTGCGGTTATACCAAAACAGTTCCAATAGCGTTAAGGTATTAAGTCAAAAACTATTATTATATATATTGATGAATTGATATTTAAAACGGTAACGTCTTTATATACATGTATGTTATAATTTCGACCGTTTATTTATGACATTAAATCAACATTATATTGAAGCAGTTTCTGTTTATAAAAAGTGAAAATGTAAAATATAGAACGGTAATGTCTTTATATCTAGTCAGGCTCTTATTCTGTCCTGTCTTATGTGACATCAAATCACCATAATAGTGTTGCATTTTCTCTTTTTAAAACATGCAATTTCAAGATATAGAACAATACGGTCATTTCATTGAGTAAGTCGTTTATTTTATGATTACTTCTTTCCTTATATAGCATGAAAAAAACAATAATTATGATGTAGTTTGTTATTATATCTTGCACATTTGAAATATATATACAATAACTTAGATTGATTCATTTATTGTTGCTATGATTCATTCTCTCCTAGCTTTGATATTGATGGACTATTTATTTATATTAAGTGGAAACGAGAACTATCTTTAAAAAAAGTTTGTCGGCGTAATGTTTGAGTATGTCGAGTTCAATTTTTATGCAGTTAGAAGGCGCCAAATAGCACAGCGTGAGAAAAAAAGTACACCCAGACCGGGACGCAAACCCATGACCCTTCGGTTTCAGGGCTGTTAGGACGAATGCTTTCCCGACTGAGCTAACCAGTCGCTTAATTATTCCTCCTTATTGTGGTTAAGCCCATACCGTGACATGTGCACCAAGAACACAAATTTAATCCTTGTTTTTCTTATCAAATCTGTTATTCAATATATTGACCGTTATTCACTGGCCGAGAAAGTATAATCACTCTACACTTAAAATTAACATTAGTTTGGCGGTAACAACATATTATGTTGATAGATATTAACTATCTTTGTAGAAAAATTATAAAACCATTCAAGAAAGACTGAATATTTTATTGACCTTTTTCATTCGGTATTATCCAATTAAAAATGTTTTACAGAGTAAAATTGTCAATTCATAAAAATGTTATACATTCTACTCGTCATTTCATTGGCGGCTGAAAGGTTACCAACTTTCGGTCAAAAGCGAACTTAATAAGGCTGCGCCGAAAAAGTGCGAAAAATATATGTGAATGCACTAACTGCATCAGTATGCTGTTGTTCAGAAGTCACATAAGAACATGGTCGGATTATGATTCAAAAAGTGACTGTATATAAACACGTAACCTGAATATATTGCTTTTCAATGTTATCCATATTCAGACTACATTAATATAATGATATTCTCATATCACAACAGAACGTGCCGAAAATCAAAATAAACAGTTGACTCTGCACTATCACGTGCAAATTCATATATATTTTAGTTCCCCTTCATATAAAGAGAAATTGCCTTGATGTAATTATGCTTACGTGGCAAATAAAACAGTAACGAAAAATGAAAAACACCATTGACTTTATATATATAAACGTAGCGGTTCTATATATTGCAGTTGCATTTCATTCACACAGAAGCTGCATTAATATAAATGACGTTTGCATGTTATATTAAGGTGAACAGGATTATGAAATACACAGCTTAGTCTGTATAAAAGCGTTACCCCCATCTATATATTGTTATTTCGCTTCATATAAACGAAACTGGTGAATACATGTCATATTTGGGAACGGCCGCATAATGACATAAAGGATTGAGTGTATATAAAGACGTTACTCATTCTTATATTGCAACTGCACTGCATATACTCGGAAACTACATTTATGTTACTCTTAATCTTGCGTGCTGACACATGATATGAACGTCTGACTTTATCTTTTATTACCGTAAACACTTGTATTCCCTAATTCAGTTAATAAATATTATTTATTGATTAAAAAAGTACTAAATCGTCAGCTAGAGAAGACCATCACCAAAGGTAGCCAACTGAACTTTCACCAGGACGATTTATGAAATAAGATGCAAGCTGACAGCGAGAGAACATTATAAGTGCAATAAAAATTAAGCAATGCATTTTCATGACGCTGTAAACAACCAGAATTTCTATTGTATATAGATCTGTACTAGGAAATTAAATTAATCACAACGCTATTTTGCACAACATGTTTCGACTTAATTGTACGTCTTCTTCAGGTACAGTAAATTACAATGTATATAACGTCACGTCCGCTAAACGTAGCGCGTAACGGAACGTGACGTACGGCGGCAAATTATATATTACAGTATAACAAAAAAGGATCTGATAACAAGATGCAATGGTTTTCCAAAAGTAAATGAGTAACAAAAGTATACTGGTATACAGTACAATGAAAACTTTTTCTGTTATACAATGCAAAAATAAAGGGAGATAATATAAAATATTAATGTTACAGTAAGCGTTTTAAGAGAAATACGACAGTGCAACATTTACTTGTATTGACAAATAATTATTTATAACATCTTCTGTAAATGTATGAACATGATATAGCAGAAGACGTTTCATAGTTAAGTATACTTTACATTAATTACAGAAGTTGAATAATTAAAACGCAATTTTTTATTTTTTTTTAAGATTCTGTTTATTTGCATGAATATGAATTGCCATGTTTTCTTTGTTGTTATGAAGGCCGCATAGTATATAAGTTGTTGTCTTAATGTGTTACCTTCGGAAAATATTATCATTATTAAGGGTCTCAACAGCGAACTCCAGTTTAAAGTTGTATAGCCAGTAATGTTCAACATTGATTTGTTTGTTTAGAGGGTTAAGAGTGGTCAGCTTCTCCACAGACGGTTTATTGCCAACTCCAATTTACAACGTCGTTTTCAATGCTTGTATTAAAGTATAGTATCATTAATTATGAAACGCCTTCTACAGAAGAAGTTATAAATAATTATGTGTCAATACAATACCTAATGCTGCACTGTCGCATTTCTCTTAAAACGCTTACATTTATATTTTTTATTATCTCCCTTTATTTTTGCACTCTATAACAGAAAAGTAGGTTTTCAATGTACTGTATACCAGTAAACTTTTGTATCGTATATAGAGACATACTTGGTTTTTATTTTCGACCCCATATACTCGTTAAATAAATAAATAAACAACAAAATTCAACTATATCACATAAATGAAAATTCAATATTTCGTTTACTTATCAGCTCTTCAACGACACGGACATTTTAGCATGCACAAGGGTGTCATCAAATCATGCTGCTTTCACAAACTTATGGTTTCGTAATTGTAATGTTAATTGACAATGGTAACTAGATAGTACTTTTTTAATTGCAATTGTTGGTTGTGTTTTTAGTAATTCTTACCCTTGTCTGTTTGTATGGAGACAAACTGATATATCAACCTTACACCCATGACTTCTACAGGATGAACTCGTGTCTTTGTATTCGATCACATCCAACATCATAAGAACATGTGCCTACAAATATTCATATAACAGGTACAAATATATAATCACGATGAATACCCTAGATTTAATTCATATAATATTTTTATAATAGTATGTTGCATTATAATCATAGCAATTGCGAAGAAAAAGGAAAACATACTAGAGCTATCACTAAATGTGATGTAAAGACCCAGATGCCGCTTTGACACAGTTATGCTACGTTTCTGCTAGCCGCTTTGACACAGTTATGCTACGCTTTTGCTAGCCGCTTTTACACAGTTATGCTACGCTTCTGCTAGCCGCTTTGGCACAGTTAAGAAATAGAGTACCGCATGTGAGCGCTTGCGTGTGAGTGCCTGATGATCAGTTTTGGTCGTTTTCGGAAAAATTTAGGAAATCCGGCTAAATAATTATCCGGGAACAACATAACGAAGGTATACACTTAACCGATTTAGAAACGCAAAGATTTCCCCTGTTGAACATTTTTATTTCAATGACGCTTTTGTTTTTATTTCTATTTAAGTCATTTTTTTCGATTAATTATTGAAACTTTTACAAGAATTCAATTTTATATTGTTTTTGTTGTGTATGAAATTTGAATAAATTTGAAACACGATAACACTGTTAAAATAAATATTTTGCCACTTTTGCGTTTCTAAACCGGTTAAGTGTACAAAACTAAGCTTGTCATCTTATCACTCATGTCAGTTTGCACAGACAAATTGCGCTCCCAAACACACATCTCAAGATATACTAAATGTGTGGAAAAAATCATAGGGCAATACAACTTTTTGAGTAATATGCCGACAATTTGTACTACTAGTCCAGGCTTGGTACAAATCACCCCTGTGAATTTTCAGCGAATTCCGGTCAGAGACTGTCGGACGTAGTGCTTTTGTTATCTCTATTTGTTCTTCTTGTTTCTTAAACAAAATATTACATTAAAGGCAATTAAAAACTTATCTAATAGGTGACCCCCTCCTTAACAGTTGAAAAGTTGTATCAAAATTTCAAAATTAAATGTTTTGTTTCAACTTAAATGCAGGTTTTCTTTAATATTTCTTTACTGTCTAAACTATTAATCTATAGAACTCGTTTTAACTTAAAAAAACACCAAATGTTTTTCTTGTTTAGAATATCTATGACTTAAATGAATAATTTGTTAACGGAAGAGAAATATTGTACAATTTTCTAAGACTGTAGCAAAATTAGAAAGAGCATACCTTTATGGTATTACATTGACAATATACTCACAACCATATATGTGAAATATGCATAGGTTCTATTTTAAAGCACAAATAAAATTTTGATTTTCTTCATTTTTAGTCCGCCTCTGTGGTCGAGTGGTTACAGACGCTGACTCAAGTAGGATAAGATCAACTTGTTTCGTATTGTATACTCATGTGACGTTGACAAGCATAACAAGTTGAGTTACACATGACTCTGTTCCCTGAAACCATGCTGTAAGTTGTAGAGAACATCATGGTTTGTGAAGTGATTAACAATAGATGAGGAAACAATGTGTTCTAAGACCTTGCATGCAGCGAACACATGTTAAGAAGATGGGAGTTTAACCTTTAACCTTTCTTATGAATATGGGCAATGTTCGCTGTCTTCCATTGAGAGGGGAGGGTTCCCTTTTTGGTGACATGGGGTTCAGTTGACCAGGGTCAAAAGCTTTGTAGGTACTAGTATTTAGCTTGTCCAGGGGTTTTTCAATACTGCCGGTGCTAATTTCTATGTTTGGCACGTTTGGTATGTGTTGACCTGACTCAGTATGTTGGGAATCATAACTCCCTGAAGATTCAGTTAGTTTCATCCAGACTAAGTGGTGACTTTGGACTAAAACGGAATGAAACTAGTGATTTAAAGTCATTATCATGATAAAGTTTGCTTTGGGAGAAGCATTTAAATTGTGCAGTACGTATTCAGAACAAGTTATTGTACAATCTTATAATACTTGTTAAGCACCACTATGTAGAGACAGTTAATACATGTATCTATATCTATGTATATTTTCTTCAATTGTATGTCTGTAAGATATATGAAACTTGATGCCCTTGCCATATTTGTCGTCATGCTTTTTATTGGCATCTTGTTTTGATTTTACCAAATAAACGTAAATGAATGTGAAATGCATTGTCCTCATAGCCCAATCCACTGGATTCGTTAGAGCGGATAGATGAACATACGGGCGGATGGACATACGGGCGAGACTTATTACGTCGTATCTTAGCAATGAAATAAAACTTACCCCTGCGAGGTTCTTTTGTGCAACAGCAGGTGTTGTCAAATGTATATTTGGAAAGAACTGTGGCAAAGCTGCCTTATTTGTCACACTTAATACGTAGATATGTGTCGTGAACTGCAGGTTGCTGACAGCTGTATCGTTACATGTTGCTTTGAACTCAGTGAATCTAAATTTTTCAGAAGAAAAATAATATTCCTGATTCGAAACAATTGCAGTAATATTAGTTCGAAAAATAGCAATAAGACAGAATGATTTATTCAATAAACTGTCCCTTTTAGACTCTTTGGAATTGTTCAAAACATTTCTGTGACGTAAATTAAACTTTGTATAATACTCTCATATTATTTCTACCAATCTCCGATGGTGCCCAGAAGACTGCTTTATATTAAAACAACTTATGATTGCAATGTAGTACAAAAATGTATGACTTGCATTCAACTGATATTCTCACTGAATCAAATAAGATGTTTGCCTACGATAACGACAAAATAAATCTTTCTTTTTCATTTAAAAGTTAATATCAGAAGTAAGAATAATCAAAGTACTGAAGTACTAAAAGGTGTCGTGTGTGCAAACGAATTGCTTGGGCTTTAAAGAGAAAAAACTTTGTATAGTGGAATCCTAATGTCAGGCGTAATATAAGACCGGCTTTTAAATTTTAAAATACTTAATCCAGTCAGTTTTGGCCAGTAATGTACAAATTCAATTGCTTACGTGATGGAGATTTTTTTACCAATTTAACACATTTTAAACCCCCCAAAATTACTTTCGTACATGAAATTCTATTTTCGTAAAAAAGCTATTTGTAGAGTTCAGCTACTCCGGTTAATCAATGCTTATCTCTCCGCGATGTTTAATTTGGATACGTCAGAGACATGACAGTAGATTAAAACTTTTTCTGTCAGGAAACGACGAACTGCACTTTTGTGCTTTAATCATTTAGACAGGAGTGTGCTTATCATCACGAAAGCAAAGAGATAAACCGGCACTACTTTTGTAGCCGTTACTAACCCTTAAGATAGGAAATTAGCTTGGTCCCAAGTCGACCCCGTTGGCCGGTGTAGTGACTACAACCCTCGAGTTCGGCTCAAAATAATGCAAGTGCAGCCGAAGCTGTACAGGGAGTTACGGGGGTATATTTACTCTCAGGACAAGGTCACTTAACAGGGTGGCTACATCCCCGAGATTCGTACTCTGGGTATATCTGACTTACGTATCTCCGGGATGAATAAACTACCAAGCTGAATCGTTTAATGCATATCAAGCCTATATATTTATTCAAACTGTTTCACGACAAATATAATTTAGTTATTGAAATAATACATTATAAAAGTATCAACCCTTCTAAAATACGAGGATCCACTAGGGGAACCTCCCCTTAGTACTCTCAGAAAATTACTGAGAAGACACTTTGAAATAGGCAAGGACAGAAAAGTGCCGCCTGTACCAATGTAATACAAATAAATTGCTGACCACGACCAGAACTTAATTAGAATTTATATATGACAATTTAGTTACCAAATATATACTTTTCCAATATAACCAATAGCTTAACTCTTGTTCGTAACTTGAATTTAACATGTACTATGACCGGCTTAAAATGGCTAAGAATAGTATGCATACGCCCTTTGCTCTTTTAAAAACAATAGTTAAGATGAAAGAAGTATTCACTAAAATCCGAGCATTTATTTCCGTAAGTCAGAAAATTCGAAATTTTCCGGTTACTTGTTTGTCAAAAGACTCAAAACTATCATAATGAACAAGCATTTAAAACATACAGAATTTAATTTTCATAGAAAGAAATGAACGTTCCTTGTATTTAAAAAGTTAAAATTGATAGTAATATGACATAACTACACTTCAAGTACGAGAATATTCCTAAAACGGCCAAGAATTTTTATTTTATTTACGTAATTTTCGTAATTCTTGTTGATAATGTGTACAGTTGTTATAAACATTAACAATAGCTTTACAAAGACTATGGATTAGCTTATTATCACATGGATAAAATAGCAGTGTCTATGTCACTCAGGTTATTCTAAATAAGATGTAAATATTGCCATATCATTTCAATGACATTAATATGCCAACATTCACATCAGAACATTGTTGTTGCTATATTTATAAGTAGATGACTATGATTAAAACAAACTTACCCTGTTAGAGTGAAATGTAAGATTGTTACATTTATTTTAGTTGCATCTGGGCACATTTCTTGCAAAATAAAGTGGCTGAGTAACTGCTGCAAATGTCGAGGCGTGAAGTCCACAGGCAGCGTAGATCCAGACAGTTTTGGAAGCATCAATACATCTGCAATGCATGATCAAGTAAGGCAATACATTATGATAACAAATTTATGTAATATGTTGAAACAAACCGTAATTATCCGTTACAAAATAGCAAATCAAACTTTAAATTGTTTTCAAATACAAAAGGTAGGATAAGAATTCGCCAACAAAAAGTTAACAATATCTGAGGATCTTATACATATAGAGAGATTAGAACTATCCGTTTAGTAAGTATGTGTTTGAAACTATTTAAGACCTATTTTACTTCTTTTTCAGCTTTAGACAACCTGTTGAAAATATATTTATGAAAAACGGAAGTAAATCTACTGTGATATTTATGTATGATGCATCTCCATAAAAAGTGACAAACAAATTTCGGTCTCCGAGTCGATGAATATCACATACATCAGGTCTATAAACAAGAATCCTTACCAATTTGGTGTGAGTACGGTTAACATAGCTATTTAACAACAATGGCATATATAGATATTTTGAAATTTTATTAAAAGTAATAGATATAGATCTACCTCTTTAAATATATTATTTGCAACAAAGCAAATTATTTGTCCTCTCTTTTGCTGCAGATTATTTGACATTTGTGTCCCTCCATTGTTTTACACATATTTAAGAACAAATACTATTCATTAATAAAAGTTTAACGATGTCTTTACCATTATCGCTGCAAGATGGCAACAGACTTGGTGTTTGATTCTTTGAACAGATGCTATAGGGTTTCGTTGTGCATCGTTTGCTGCAATCAGGGCCCGCGTATCCGTCTTGACACCATATTCGTAAGCCTATATCCAAACTAAATGTAAAACAAATGTTATGTTGTCTATGTATAAGGCCGTTTCTAAGCCTGAAGTATTACGGACTGCATAAAAGAACAAACCTGTCACGCTAATAAAAAGTTTCCATGATTATATTACAAAGTGTTCACCATGTATTGACGCATTAATTTATTATTTTGTAAGTAGTTATTTTGTAAATAGGAACAGCCATTGAAGGCATCAATTGTGGTCACTTAAAATAAATTATTGCTTGTCATAGGTATATAATATATAAAACATGTATGCGTTCTTTCTACCAAACGTATGAAAGGTAGATAAAACGAACGGTAATTACCTGACAAAATGTTTGAATGACATCAGTTGTGTAGTCGATTCTTCGTAGTTCATGTCCGCTCTCAATGCTGTAGTCGATGTAAAATTATCGACTAGCTCCTGGGCACCATTATCTTTGTCCATCACATTGATAATATACTCCATGTTACCCTGAGGAAAGAACGGAGAATGTTTCAAGTAATGCAGCATGTGTACGAAACCATTATAAGGATTCATAACGGGAGTGATGTTTTAAGGTAGAGTGTGACATGTTTTTATTGAATAATCTTCAAAGATGTCTGGTTCAGAAGAAAACCTTTCAATGTCTTTCGTACATTAGTAAAACATTTGGTACCGGAAACAAAGCCCTCAAAAACTGTATCTGCCAACAATATTCAATGTAATCTTAATAAAGTATGCATGACTCTTTCTCAAGTAAGAAAAAATGCATAGGGCTAAGACAACCATGTACGGATATCAATTAAGAAATAATGTATGGCTTGGAGTGCTTTATTGAAATTGAAGCATTCCCCGGAGGTGATGTGCTTTGCGGAATAATTCACGAGGGCGAAGCCAGAGTCCAATCAGTACGCAGGCACATTACCGACGAGAAATGCATCAATTTCAATAAAGCACTCTAAACCATAGATTATTTCGATTCTTATACGCCGAATGTATGAAAACTATCGTAACTACTACGGACCTTTTTCAGTTCGACGGTAATGTGTAAAATGGCATAAATAGTGGCTGTTGGAATACACTCCCCTATTTCGGACCACCATTCAATATATCATACATAGCTATATTATACAAACTTATTTTAGTTTAATCATGTAGTACATAAAATATATAAAATAAATGTACCTGACAGTGACATTATGCAGAAGACGTTAGATTCAGATTCTAACAAAGCAGGCAATCGATTTGAATGCGTACCGCTAAATTGAACTGTACAACGTTTTAACGTGGAGTAATGACGTCAGTGTGATGACGTAAACGTTTTCATTCATTATTTCGTCTCACGGAATCAAAACATTGTATGACGGTTAATCCTGCATTTTAAAAAATCCTTTTTAAAGGAAAACAAGGTGATGAATATTTTAAGTCTTAACTGTCGCAGCCAAAAATAATATGTAGGTTCTTAATCACAATTACTCCATGCGACTGATGTATTTATAAAGATATTAATTATATTTCTATATTTTATTTTCTGCGCGGGAGTAAATAAGAAAAGTCGGAAGGAGCTACTTCCATGTCCGAAACTCCACCTACTTGTCCAGTGCATTAATCATATTAAAGCACTCGAACTGACTATAGAATACACAATTGGCATATTAGAATAGTTTATACATACGCATCTTTGTTATCAAATTAAAGTTTAATTTATGGTCCATATGATGGCATTAATGTTATCATTTGTTTTGCAGAAAAAAGTGAATTTAATCAATGATTTATAAGGTAGGGATCGATTTTAAAACTCACAGTTGTCTCCAGTTTGTGGAAATCGAACATTGAGACGTGAAATTGTATTTCTATGAAAGTTTAACTTCCGTGCAACGTCATCAACAGACGTTCCAGACGCCAGGATTGCTACCGCCTGCAGTCTTACTTGTTTGCTTAGGCATCGCTATTCGTAATATCTTTTGCATTATTATGTGTTTTTCTGTTCGAGCGAACGTCCTGGATAATGATACGACAATGAAATCGCACGTTAAGAATGAAACGTGATGTTCACGTGCAAAATATTGCATCAGAGCTTATTTCAAATTGTATGATGATAGAAATTTCAACATGACCTCAACTGAGTGAAACTGAATGGTACTAGTGTACTTTTTCTGTGCTGAAAATTTTACAAACATTGGTGGACTGGTTACAAACTTACACGAGAAAAAAGTCATGCACACTTCTTTTTTGACTGAATAACTATTTCTTTTGTGTATTTCATTTTTTTGTGAACGAAGTTAGCTGTTAACGCAATTATTTCAAATGAACACACATGCTGTAATAGTCTAATGAAAGTCTATTAAGATGTTAATTCAGATGGTTCGGTTCAGTACCAAGATGGTGTATTCATTGCGTTGGTAGGAAACCATTGTCTGGCCTGAAGGTTTTCAAACAATTATCAATAGTCCTTTGTAAATTTTTAAGATGGATTCAATAACAAACAGAGACTGAAGCTGATGTTACATACCGACCGCCAGTGATTCCATACAAAGGAATGAATAATAGTATTGTCATGTGAGGTAGTAAAAGAATTCATATGGTTGAGAACCCTGGTTGTAGCACTGGGCCCATTGCAGTGTCCCTTGCCGATACTGAAAATATTGAAGTCAATAATTATTGTTGTTTTCAAAATTCTGCAGAAAGTTATGTCACTAAAGGGAGTCCAAAGTGTTATCATCCTCAACTCCGTTTTATATAGTGAACTACATGTACATTCGTTCATTTTGTGCAACTTGCCTCCAATTGATCGAGATATTACCATTTACATGCTTCATTCCAGGTTTTATTTAGAAGTCACCTAGTACCATCGACAAGCGGACTGTAAATCGGGACTACGGTACTCGACCACCCGTCGCTGAGATATAGAACTTTTGAAAGAGATGGCGATGGAAAACAATTTCGTAAAATCATTCACACTCGACGCAGCTTCGTTTTCGTTCTAAAACGTTAAATATTCCAGGAAAAAAAGTCCAGGAGTTCTCTTGGTAGCGCTTTCGACTGATACAAAAAGAGTCAACCTAATGATGTTTGAGAACAAGCTTAAAAGATTATACAAATATGTTTCAGTGAAGGGGGACTATTTAGAAGGTTAAACTGAACTTAAAACCTGTTTTGATAAATCGTTGTACTCAAGGTGCCAAAACCAAGTGAGAAACTGTTTTCTGGACTCTCCTTGTCTATTACGGAGAATTTTTCACTTTGTTTCAAAACCGCTCTTCAGTTAAAACCACTATATACAACGTGTAATAATGGCAAAATATATGTAATACTGCAGAGTCATGGATTCAACTGATATTTACAATTCCTCTGTTTACATCACTTTCATTAATCTTGCATAGATATTTCAAACGTAGTCAAATGTGGGTTGACATTTACAGATCAAAAAGCTAACAAGATGTCTGCTTTTTGCATTATCGTGTCCTTGACGACAGAACAACATAAATCTGTAGTTTTGTTGCCCCCCCCCTCAGCAATGACGAAATGCGGCTACATTTTTGCCATTTTCTGTGATGGCGCACTTATGCGATGCAAACGCCCCAGAGGGACAATTAACGCTGCCCATTCTGCGTGTACATTTGTACATGTTTTATACATAGGTAAACTAATAGAATAAAGGCTTTAACCTGATAGCGAATATCGGATACTTCCAACGACGGAAACAGTACCGTGTACACCTGAACCTTTTTACTTACATAGCCCTACTTTTCTGTCTTATACTACACCTTGAAAAATGTACAGTATTCAATGTAAAGGTGCCTATGCAAACGTAATGTCACACAACTTACCCCAGTTTCTCACAGTCACGCCTCTTTGCCAAGGATGAGCTCTAGCTTTGCAAATTGGATTATGTTTTGTGATTTGTAATTTTGTTTTTCATAAATTCTACGAGGCCGTTAATGACGTTCGTCCATTGATTACGTTTCTGTGATTTGTTTTCCAAATTTATACAATAATTATTTAGCCAGCAACTCAACATCTTATTCTCTAATGTGTAACCAGATAAAACATATGCGAATACAACCGGGAGGTTGCATATACGCGTAAATAATCTAAACATAAAAAGACGAAGTTAATACCAATCTAAACATTGTTTCTCTCTGTTCTTATTATATAATAGGTATCCAATAACAGCACTTACCCTCCGATGCAGATGATGAAATAAGAGTCACATGTATCCGTCCTGCTACATGTTGTTACATTTCTGCCGTTGTCGCAACACTTCCTCTGTGACTTGTAGTCTGTACCATGAAATGAGGTTCCCCTTGGATTGTCATACTGAAGAACTTGTACCTGAATACTAACATGACCGTCTCCGTAAATCAGCTGAAAATCAATCAATAGCTTATATAAATGGACTTATGATTCCTCTGAAATGCTGCCAAGAGTAAGATTCCAAAGGGCAATATACAAAACTGAATGAAGAGAATAGAATAATCGAAGCTAGACATTACTTCAAAGAACATTAGTCAGTAATGAATTAATTGCACACATAATCTTTACGTAGATTAGGTTTGAAAGTAAAAATACAAATGGTTCAATTTATGTCAGAATAAAAGAAAATTTGCCACACTGTAAAATATTACCGTTAAATTTAAAGTTCTAATTTATACGATAATTTGTTCCTCTTTTGTCTTGTCAAATTGACATTTTTTGCAAATTGACATTTTAGATTTCCTTCCTTCTACTTGATTGCGTGTATACATTAAAAGACCCACCACCATCTTTAATGTAGACATAAGTTCTCCAACTACTCTATTAATAAACTTTGGAAAACTTTGGAAACTCTTGATGGCATTGTAGGCCGTAACTATACCTACCATAATTATAGTTTATAGGAAAAGTCTTCGCAGCTGCATGGTTTCCCGCACCGTTCCGTATTATTATGGGTTGACCGTAACAATTAAATCCTGTAGTTCTACAGCTTGATCCGTAATTTTAGTGACAAAAGTGTTACGGCCAGTCGTAAATATGCGGAATATCCATGGAAACCAGCTTCCCAGGACTTTCCTGCATAAGTTAACGGTATCTTTTGTAAAATCACCAACTTACTTGGGGTTCGCCAAATGTCACCTTTCACTAAACTCTTGCAACACATAATGTAAACAAAACATAAGTTACTTCAAAATCGTTTTCAAGTATATTGAATCTTTACTTGTGACCTCTAAATGTAACATTGACTGTGACTACACGGTGTGACACACATAGCCATTGAGAATTTACAACCCGGACAAAAGTTCCTAAAACTGAAAGAAACACGCACGCACACAAAACCACAATTGTGACAATCATTCCATGCATTTTAGGATTAAGACCAGCATGGTTGAATGTACCCATATTCGGCCTTTAAGATCAAAGTACGATCTTTACATTTGATTTATACAGTAATTTGACAAAAGGAAATCGTGCTGGCCGTGCGGTAAAAGCGAGATATACATTTTATAATCGTGGAGTCTCTCTCAATTTAATGGCTACATGATACTGTGGAGCCGCCGTGGCGCAGTGGAAGGATCAAAGGAACCCGGGATAAAACCCTACATGTTGAAGTCATATGGTGGTATGTGCTTTAGGCAAAACAAGTTTATTCTACATTCTCTCTCTCTTTTATGTTGATTCCATCTGGAGTAGGTCTGGAGAGCGATTAATCCTAAGTAATTAGAATTTCTTTAACAAACTTAGTATAAGAATGATATGATTAATAATACAGTTGTGTTCTACCGTTTCTCCTTAATGTACGAAAATATGTAGAAAGAATGAAAGATTGTTTAAGTTGTTAAGTCATAGACAATGACTACCGGTCATAGACAATGGACAGTCTTTGACTGCAACTTCGAAACATATAGACAGGTTTTCAAATAACACCACATAGTTATTGCACATCAAACAATGTTGCGTCATGCACTACACCCAGGTGGCTACACCAAGAGGTCAAACTTTTAACGTATGACTAATTAGCAAATTCCGTGTCCGTGCTATAACACCAGATCAGTTTTCAAGTAAATTCACTTTGTTGCTCATTGCACAAGGGTGTGTTTTACACCACACCTTTGTGACTATCACTAAAGTCAAGACACATTAAGGGTCAAAGCGATTAAAGGTAAAACACTTCGACCATTTAGCCATTTGACGGATTTGCATACAGTGCGGAAGAGTGTATATCTCATTTAGACGACATGCGTAAGTTTAATGCCAATGCTGTTCGTTAAAGTGACATTATGCGCATTTTTCTCAAGTAAAAATCCTGCTGAAAATGGTGTGTATGCAAAAGCGTAGAGGAAGTAATAGCTTTTAATCCAATACACACCAAACTCTTCCCGCTCCCAGTATGAAAAAATAACTTTCCAAATATTGATTTTCTTATTTGACTGGGAGAGTCAATTTAAGAAAAGAGCAACTTCCACTGTCAAAATCTCTACCAACATCAAAAACGACACAATCAACTATCATTTTATCAGTCCGATCTTTTTATATCTAAAGCACCAACTTCAAATACTAATGCGGCATAATCATTTATTTAACGCATTTAAATGCACAGCAACCAAAAATTGCTTTTATAAAACTATCACCAAAAATACACTATTTGCAGTAAGATGCGCATAATGTCACTTTAACGTCACGAGATGATATCTCTAAAACCCCTGGAAAGATTTTCATGAAACTTACGTCAGATGTTTATAAGCCTTTAGTATACCGAAACATTAATTTTCTGTAACCCAACTGTTAAAGTACTCATAAGGATTGCTAACAATGAAATTTATTTATGCATGCGATTCACTGTTCTGTAAAATTAAATTTACTATGATTTATTTATAAAAAGGAAATGTATTTCTGTCTTATCAGCAAAACCTTTGATTTTTAGCATTTAGCGCTTATCAGCAAGCAGCATGGTCTGCATCCATAATATCAATAAACCTGTTATCAGCTTGATACTTTTTCAACACATAGATGAATTGGATATTTATTATTACAACATTAGAAGTCTTTTCAATATGTTACCATATAATGTTTTGTTTATTTTAGTAATAACACAGTAGATTTGCTGCGCTAAATTGTTTGATGTACATGTTTACCACGTGGATTTCAGGCCCTCTGGATCGAAATAAAATAACTGCACACCCATATATTGGTATCATAGCCCTACATGTGTACACAATACATTATAATTAGGGGTATCTGTTTTGCATGGTAATACTTCATTCACTAGTTTAAATATATTCGCTTTCTTCTCTGCAATAAGAACAGTATATAATTAAAGGGTCAGTTACAACGCTTAGTATACTATGGAATTCACGGTTATGACACAGACCTAATAAACATGAAAATTTCGCCATGTGCAGCCCTAGGCCTTCATTGTTTCTGAATACATTTTTGTACATACGCAATATTCGTAGGTAGGTAATACAAAACACTTCAGCTGTTTACGTTCTTCTATAAAACAAAGTATTTTGAAAGGTCGATTAATTCTGTTTGGTAGGACTAGTCTTTCAGCGATTATTTATGCATGTCGGCAACTGCTTGTGCATTTCACAGCCAATTAAAAGTCGGTAAATTATTGACATTTATCACGTGACTTTAGGACACCTCTCATACTTGTGCATCTCGGCTTTCAGACCATCATTCTTGCTAAAAACAGACAAAATAGTTTACTTTTCTCAACCAAAAATACGTATGCATTCGAGTGAGTATTCTAAATATGTACCGGCAAAGACACAAACTTTCCCAAATAGCATGACACTTAACATCAGCCAATAGCAAACTTGAGAAAGGATTCCTACCAAGTGTTGAGAAATGTAAAAACTCTGCTTTGGTGTTTCTTTTGTTATCTCCATATTTGCAATGAAATTGTGAGTGCATGCTCAGTTCTCATTTATGATTCTGAAAATCGCGACAAAGCCGTTGTGAATGTTTCTCCTTTAACCTTTGTATTTTGAACAACATACATGCATTGTCCGACCGTAAACATTTATAACATATTTCTTTTATTCTATTATACTCACATAATTCGTGAAGTACCTATCAAGTAATTGTCAAAACAAATTTGGTTATACATAGTAACCCGCTTTCAGTATCAAGAAATGTAATTATAGTGCTAAAGTTACCTTGAACAAGTAAAGAACAATAAGTCCCCGAAGAAACATCTTCCGGTAAGTTGACATCGTTTAGTGAAACTGGGGATGAAATATTAATATGTTTATCTATACATTACTTTCACTATCAGTGGTCACAGTCAAAGTTATCTTGTCTTTATTCGGTTATTGATAACATAATCAGGTCTGGGCCATCGATGTGATATCTGAAGATTACACAGGTTTTAACTTTAATTCTAAAAAACTTCAGTTTTTGATAGCTTTAAACTACTTTTGAATTTTCACTGGTTTTAGCATGTTTAAACACATTTTTTGTTTTAAAAAGTTGTAACACATTATCTGTTGATACCCATTGTTCGAGCTCCAGCATGAAGTTTATTTGTACCCAGTGGGTCATTAAGTAAAATTTACATATTTACTTGACTAAACTACCGTAAGCCCTGTATTAAAGGACACCATTCGAAGGTGAGATTATTTTGTAGAATTTATTAACGACTGGCCAAATTCTGCACGTCCGAATTGAGCAACGTCGAAAACTAACGTTACAAAAGTGTTCACTACTATTATTATATTTTTATTGATGCCCCCATAATAAGGGTAATCCCTTTTCTTTGCCCCGTAGATGGCGTGATAGAGGTCGGGGCGCATCCCCTTCCAGCATTACAAAATATAAACGGCACTGTCATTTGTAGTCATCAAAATCTATAATTATGTTTGAATTTTATAACATTATGTACCAAGTTCTTTACATGTTGTGCAAACATAGTTATGTTATGTATGTATATCGTTATATGTTGTGTTTTTGTACTTATATTATGACATTTTTGTTATATTATGTAGATACATTTTTCTTGCATCGCCAAACAAAGCATCTGAAGTTCGTTTGTTTTTATATCACAACGCATTATTTCGATAATTTGCATTTAGAAATCTATCATAAAGTGCAAGACGGTTTGCAAGCAAAAGATATCTTGAGACATTTGGTTGATGTGGAACTATCCGTCACCTCGGGTCACCCGAGTTCCCGCCAAAACAGTTAACCTCGATGACGGCTATTTCGATCTGAACCTCGTGCTCTTGACAGAAACTATTATTATATCATGTAGACAACTTATTACATTATGTGCATCCTTTATTATATTGTTTCCGTTATTGTATATTCTGTGTTATAAATAGTGATAACTTTATTACGATGTGAGTTGAGTATTTTTAGCAGGATGGTAGTTTGCCTCCACACCTGAAAATGCATTTTCAAAAAAAATTACCGACGTTCCATACTCTCCGCTATCGCAATTATGTCAAACGTGCACGTACAATCGATGAAATGTTAATGTTAAATTTCATTCTTTATTATTTATTGTGTTTCGAAGCTCATAATTGGTCATTGTCACCAAGAATTATAGCATGCAAATTGGTACTTATGAAGAGGGTAAGTACGAAGACTGAAACCAATTATTTGATTTAAATCGGTACATCTAGTCTAATTTCAGTCATATAATATGCAATGTAATGGTTGCAAACATGAAATTTGCTGATTTATTATGTAATGATTTAAATGTATAAATAACTGATAATGAAGTGTCCAGCATTCCACATTTTACCTTTTCCCAGGTGCGTTGAAAGCTATAAAAAGTGCAAAACAATTTGCAATCACATATGGTATCATTTTTATCAAAGTTGAGTATTGTTAAAACTTGTTTATCTAACTTCATATCAGATATGTTAATTACCGCATGATGCAACTACAAATATTAAATAAAAAAACTTGCAAACTGATGAAAATTCAATAAATAAAACTTAAAAGTTTAAAGTACGACAAAACCCACGCGATTTCTTCTTCTTCTTCGTCGTTTTAGTCGGACGTAACTATTACTTAAGTAAGCCAGCTTCCAAGTAAAAAGGATTAGCATTGATCGAACCCACATGATTAATGCCAGCCGAAATGACTACAAGAAATATTTATTTAATTTTATAGACATATAACCTTAAGTTTTAAAACTATAAGTTTAAGATAAAGATATCTTTAAACTGTTGGATGTTTTCCCATCTCATTTAGCATTAAACAGGTATCATTTTCAAATATAGAGATTGTAAAGAGATATCTGTGTAAGTAACATAATGCCTGGCTGAAATCTCTATATCATAAACTGTCATCTCTATTGCAAAGAAAGATGACCTTCACAAAAAGAGCAAAGTATTGGGAAAGGCGTATTCCTTTTATAATGCAACGTTTCCGCTCAGTCAAGTGATATCTTTCTAAATACTAAATTTTATTTTATGCTAACTAATGAAATACTGTGTTATCTCAGTGAAATATAGAGTGGTGATATAGATTTCATATCAGCCACAGTGTGGGTGATATAGGTTTGCTGGTAATACTTTTTTAAGTAGTGCATATACATAATTTTGCTTTTTTATATTTAGCATGAAATAAAAAGAAAATTTGTTTGTTTTAAGAGGATATGGAATATATCTCAACTCAAAGTGATACAATTTTCACATTTTAACTCGCGCTTCGCGCTCGTGAAAATATTACAATTGTATCACTTCTCGGTGAGATATATTCCATATCCACTCAAAACAAACAAATATCCTCTATATCACTGTAAAAATATTGAATAAATAGTAAAACGACATGCTATAAGTATCTGACTGGAATAAATAATGTAGTTGCTTTTTACTAAGGTACTCGTTGTGGAGGAGAAGGAGTGAAAATGCGATTTCAGTTTAAGTAAGATATGACTGCCAGTCGTATTCTATACAATTCTATTCTACCATTTGAAAAATAAAACATATTTTTTTTTCTGATTTTGAAAACAATGAGTTTGAATATTCTTATACTGATCTATACGAAAGTGTTTTCATCAAAGTTTTTGAAATACGTTCCTACTTATATGAAACAAAATGATCGGGTGGCTATCGTGAGCTAGAGTGGATGCGCTCATCACGCCTCATCACGCATGTATGTACCTTCCTACATACACAATTCACTTCAGATTGAGTCGACCTTCGTATAAATTAATAAGCAAAGACGAGACAAGACGAACAAGAAATTTCTAAAACCATTGCCCGATAAATGTTGGAGAAATAAAGCCTGAAACAAACGACTGAAGCAAAATTGATAAAAGCTATATCAGATTTGACATGTTCAAGTTCAGCAGAATTTGAGGACGCGGTAAATAATGGCCTTTCCAATTTCCTTTAGGTTTTGAGTAATTAAAAATGTAGCTAGGGAGGATTGTTTATATACCAAATAATTCCTTTGAGGATGCATTTAATTTCATTATTCGCACAGCAAGTCAGATTGTGCATAGTCTTCAATATTTACATGATATTCATATCTTCATGATATAGAACACATTAACATATTATACATGAAAGTATGGGACATTTTCAAGATACATGCTACATGATATTACATGCTACACTTAAAGTGATAATACCCTTCAATATGATAATCGCAATTTAATGTAATACAGTTACCAATGATTTAGTATCATAAAAACAAGCATTGCGAAAGTAATAGCTAAATAACATAAATATATACAACAGTTTTATTCCTATTGAAAATAGTTGAAAAATGACTAACTCTTGTTTGATCCACCCACCGGGTCATTCAATGATTTTCCATCAATTCAATAAATTTGTGTTTGCATGTTCTAATGAAAGAAATGGTTGAGCAAAGTTTATTTTCTTTTAATTTTGTAAACATTTTTCATGTTTTAAGAGTTTTTCTTGACCGTACATTTGAGCAGTATTATAGCTTAAAGCAACAAGAAGAACACCTCTCTTTCAGATTCCTGAATGTGACAATGATCACATTTGTGAAACACTTTTACTTTATGTAAAACATTTACAACTGTTTTTCACACTTGTCTAACGTGTTTACGTATGGGGTACAATTATTTCACATTTGCGGTTCTTCATTATTTTCTTTCATAATACTGATGTATCCAGGGATATAGTGACACGATATGGATGCATACTATTGCAAATGTATGACACAAACTTTGAGAACCCCGTTTACAATAACTTGAACTCATTCACTAAAGGAAACTTCAAACAAGTACCTAAGTATGTAATAAAATATAAGGCAAGATAAGAATAATTAGAATTTAGTAAAATTATACCAATACAGATTAATTTAACATTTAAATTTAAGTAGAGTTAAAAATTACTATGGCTGATAACATGGATAGATAACAACAATAGAGAGTACATATCTGTCTAATCTGATAAATATTCAAGACTGGTGTAGTTGTTTCCCATATGAAGGCTACCATTCATTCAGTCCTGACTATTTATATATGTAAAATTATTATTTCACATTTGTGACCATTTTCACATTTGGGGGCCTACACATGTCAAAGCCCTTTCGCTTGATTTCAGAAATATAAATGTGGAAGGTGACGCCTTTTAGGAAAAGATAGAACTGTGCAATTTACAAAAAAGAGAAAAAACTCGATGGTTAAAACATGTTCACAGAGCAGAGCACATATATTGTACTGACAGAAAAAGTGAAACAAAACCTGTGAAACAATAACCAAACCCGCTAGTAAAATCTTTTAAGTTGATTTTATATATTCGAAGAACAGAATCATCATTTCTTCCTCATCGGAGATTAACATGTTACATGTTACATATTGATTACAAAACAACAATACTATATTATACAAGTTACAAGACATACACATTTGTGAACAGTTACATGATAGAATTTGTGTGTAAATACATCGTGTTTGGGGAGGGCCAGTTTATAATGTTGGTAGAACTAGTGGCCCATCCCTTTTGCAAACTTTGTAAATTTGTACTTTCTTATAAACATGTATATTTTGCAATAAAATATGTTTAAGCTTAAACATTATAGAATAACGAGGTAACTTTCTTTATACTACGTATATAGTTATTAAGACATTCAATTACATACTTATATAAAATCGCGAATATAACGTCCATCTGGTATCCTGAACAAACGGTCCATTTTCATAGTTTTCGTTGAAATAAGAAGAACTTTTAGGAGTCTAGACTTTTTAGACGTCGTTTCAGAAATAGCGAAGATCACCATATAACATCTCTCGTCTATCTGTACTAATTGTACAGCAATTGTACATGCGTTAAACTGTCACTATAGACTATTTTTTCAAGCAGTTTTTATAATGGACAACACAGATTGTATGCGATAACTTCAATTAATGACGCGGACTTTTCCAAATAATGTAAATGAAAGCAGGCTCTGCTGAGCCGTAATTTTTATACATACAAATTCGTCACATGTGTGAAAAACTTACACGAAGGTATTGTGCACTTTTCTTACCCTTTGTTTGCACCACCTCTTAGTACCAACGAAATTTCCTCACACATGTCTGACAAATACGTACGAATATGTCACAAGTAGGTTTTGTTAAACTTTCGTGCCCATTTTTTCAACAACTCTTAATACCAACGCAATTTTCACAGTCAGTTTATCGTTCGTTAATTTAGCTACTGAGGGAAATTTAATCCATGAGAGCTCTTTACCAGCCGCCGTAACTTTGAATGAATATCAGTTGGCAAATGAAGCCTTGCTCCTAGATTTCATTTTTGTACCAGGTCTGTTAGTACAATTTGATATGTCAAAGGCCATAACTGAAATGTCGAAATAAGTACGACTGTCGCACTACTTTCTACACGTTTTCATGTAATGGTAAATATTCTATAATCCCACAATGCACGGCAAAGTTATGCCCCAGGCACGAACAACACTATCACTATACTTATATAGTACTAAAAATAAAATTAATCACAAAGCTATTTTTGCATGTTTCGACTTATTTGTACGTTATCAGTGAATTCCAAAGTATATCATAACAAACAAGTAACGTCAAGTCCGCTAAACGTTACGCGTTACGGAACGTGACGTACAGCGGCAAATTATCTATTATAGTATAACAAAAAGGATCTGATAACAAGATGGCACTGGTTTACAAAAAATTAATAAACAAGAAAAGGATACTGGTATACAGAACATTGCATGAAAACCAACTTTTCTGTTATATAATGCAAAAATAAAGGAAGATAATCGACAACATTAGTATAAACGTTTTAAGAGAAATTCGACAGTGCAACATTAAGTTATATAGACAAATGATTATTTATACTATCTTCTGTAAATATATGTGCCTTTCATCAGAAAAACAATATGTAGCAGAAAACGTTTGATATTTAAAGATACTTTACTTTAAACACAAGCATAAAAACAAAAATATTTGATTAGAAGGTCGCTATTGAGACCCTTAGGGGATGTGAATCCAAAACGTCTCCTTTATTATACTGTTCATATCATCAGAAACATTGGCAAACACTAAAATCTTAAATCGGATGCCCACATTCGCTGAAGTGTACATAAGAGTACATCCCAGCTCCCATTAATCAGGAGGATGGCACCAAAGCTCATATTAATGAGGGGATTACATCCCAGCCCCTATTACTCAGGGGGACACACCCTAGCTCCTATTAATAAGGAGGAATTAATCCCAGCTCCTATTAATCAGGAGGATGACACCAAAGCTCCTATTATTCAGGGGGAGTACATCCCAGCCCCTATTAATCAGTGTGAGCTCATCATATTTTTCGATCACGAGCAAATTACGATAAGGACCTTTATTGCTTGGCGTGACTCATAATACATGTACATCTTCCTGTATGAGATACATCTCCCTACGTCTAAACTGTATGTACAGCCTTTAGTTTGTACCCAAACACAAAAATAGCTCAAAACGACGAAATATTTACATGACTGTCTGGGTACCTGAATAACTGTTTTCATTATCAGAATTGTTTATTAAGTCCGAATATAAGCGTGCATTTATTTTAGCGAATAGATTTATCAGTTATGTTAGATATGAATTATAACACATTTACTAAAAACAATAAATACCTGTTTACAAACATAATGGTAGGGGCAGTAACTCCAAACTTTATACCAATGGCAAAAGAATTATTCGCAAGAGTTCTCGTTCGCAGTTTAAAAGGATTTAAGTATTACTGGTTTCCTTTCTATTTCATTCTTACAAGTCAATTCGTATAGTTGCATTCGTCTATATGCTTACTGCTATTGATTATGTATAAATATACACAAACACAGTAGTCAATGAAAGTAAACGTAATCACATAGCGTATACACATAGACACTTAGTATTAATGCGTATACATGTACTTATCAGTTTAACGTAGGCAATTATCATTAAGCAATGAATGGAAGGCATCTAAAAGTTGTCCGCATACACGATGCAGTAGTCAATTATAAGAAGGCACAAATCAATTGCACAATGGCACTTGCCATTTAGACAAATACAGTAATCATTTCTCCAGTTTTAAGCACAGAACATATCAAAAAGAAACATGTAATATAAGATGAACAAATACACACGCACCAATGCAAAATGGGATGTCAGAAGCTCAATGTAATGTTTGCATCAAAACTTTTCCATAGTGTCATTTTCCCAATATATAGAGTCTCAAACACTTCAAAGCTCACAAAAATGTGAGCATGTAAAAATGTTTCCTCATGTAAAAACCAGTGTGAATTGTTCGTCTAAAGATGTAATTTACCAAATTATTATTCAAATTTACAATATTACACACTGTATTAGATCGATTGCGCACATGATATAAAGCAGGTAGAGCTAATACATAGCATAACTGAGCCAATATGAGAAAAGCAGGGCCAATACGAGAAAACAGGGTCAATATGGAATTCAAGCATTCTGATTGGTTTTAAAGAGAGGGCCGATACCGAGAAGTCACTTCCGTTAGATATTTAAACGACGCCATTTTGTTTTAAGACTCCTGCTGATATCTTATTTTACTAAGTTAAATAAAAAAAATTGTTATTGTTACAAGAACATTTATATTCTTTTTTTTTAGCCAATATTGAAAAGTTGAACAATAAAATTATCATTTATCAAGTGGTTTTATATTGGCCTTGTTATTTGTCCTCGGGCAGTCGTATTAGCCCTCGGCCTTCGACCTTGGGCCAATACGAACATCCTCGGACAAATAACAAGGCCAATATGAAATCACATGATTAATAACATTATATTACATGTAAGAAATGTAACATTCAGAATGTTGGACAGACACGACAAAAATGTTTAGTTTTACACATATTGACAATGTTTCTGGTGATATGAACAGGTTGGTAAAGGAGCCGTTTTGGATTAACACTCTTGATACTTTATCCCCCAAGGGTCTCAATAGCGACCTCTTGTTTAAAGTTGTGTAAACAGTAATTTTCGTTACCGTTTTTATATGTTTATGCTTGTATTTAAAGGAAATTATCTTTAAATATAAAAAGTTTTCTGCTACATAATGTTTTCTGATTAAGGGCACATACCTTTACAGAAGATGTTATAATAATCATTTGTTAATACATGTGCAACTTAATGTTGCACTAACGAATTTCTTTTACATCGCTTACACTGATATGGTCTATTATCTCCCTTTATTTTTGCATTATATAACAGAAAAGTGGGGTTTCAATGTACTGTATACCAATATACTTTTGTTGCATTTTATACTTATATAACGAAAATCAACAAAGTTCAAAGTGTTATGTGCTCTTACCAGTTGAGCTATGGACCAATGTCTTGCACGTCACACATTGTCTTATTGTGGTTAACACTTGTGCCGAAATCGGTCCATGTATCATGACGTTACTGACCGGACACGAAGGGCGATGGACAGACGGACGAAATGACTGAATACGGACGGAATCGAGCAATCCTATAGCGCCCGAAAACAACAATGATCCTCTATTCATCGATACCAATTATTCTTTGTGTGAAACAGATATCAAGAAATTGAATTTGAAAGGCTTTCATGTTTATGACTCCTTGTGACCTTGACCTTTGACCTATTGATCCCTGAAACCAACATGGAACTTCAATTACATATTAAGAACATTCATAGATTAAGCCATAGAAACCTGTAATTTGGTTTAAAATCCCATATTGTGCATCCTTTTAACGACTGATTATGAAACACTAGAAATTCTGACATGATAGTGGCTTTTAAGCGAGGAGGAATATAACACTCTATTTTATAGGGACTATGTTTTAGCACAGGATCACCGACTATTTGCAGTGTTCAAAAATATATTTTTTCTTTGATAACTAAAATGGTATGGTAGTGGTATTTGGACATGGCTAACGTTCTAAACATATTTATGTTTTATGTTGTTTTTTTATAATATATATAAACTTTTAACAATATAAAACTGTACAACTGTGCATGGAATGTTACTCTTCAAACCAAACCGATAATGCATCAATACTTTTGATGAAATGGCGATCAGACTTACACAAGGGAGTGGGAGGGGAAAATACGAATGGCGTAGTAAAGTAAATCAAATTTTATGTGAAAAATAGTAGATATACGTAGAAACTAAATTAGGCGATTATTTTGATAGTACTATAGATAATTTTGAAGGCTTTGAAGGCTTTAAAATGGAAAAAAGACAAAAACAGATTTGCAGGAGGTATTTTGCTCTATTTAGAGATGATTTACCATTTAGAAGAAGACCTAAACATGTCAGTCATGAATGTAGTCATATTGAATGTATGTGTATTAAGCTCTGCGTGGCAAATAGGAAATGGGGTATTTCACAGACACTTGGAGTATGGAGTCTTTTAATGCAGATTTTAGTACAGCACACTTTCATGTAGTACATGTATTTGGTGATATTGATAACATCAGTGGTTATTTATTGAAATATATTATATATTGTCAATGACCATGCTCTTTTAAAACAAACCAAGGTGAAGAAATAAGCATCCCCTTTTAGGAATGGTGACCTAAGACATGCAATATATAATGAAAAAGAAACAGCTTAGAAATAAATGTTTTAAATGTAAAGACCACTTTTACTGGAATGCTTTCAAGAAACAGAGAAACTTTATAACTATTATCAAACGTAGGTCGATGCAGTTGTACTTTGAAGAGAGATGTTGAGGTACACCAAATAAAAACACTTTTGGCCTACATTAAAGCCATTTTATCAAATGACTTTTTGTCTGCTTTTAGAGCTAAATACGGGTGTCAAACAACACTACTTCGTTCACAGTCCTGTGGAATAGGTTACCCTTGCATATTGCAACCCTGCCTGATCTTGAATAATTTAAGCAGGCAGTGTCCCAGCCCAGTTATTAATTATACAGCTGTTGTATTTAAACCTTTTATTCTTTTACTGTTTTGACAGTTTTTCCAATCTTGATTCTCTTTACTGCAAAAACTGTCTTGCAGTTATCTTTTTTTATTTTTTTTAATTAAAAACAGGCGTGCACCCTGTCCATAATACTCATGAAAGGCGTGATACAGTATCACAAGATAGATAGAGATTGTCTAGTTCTGCAACGTCAGGAATGTGCGATATTGTCTTGAGTCCTCTAACAAAATTGAACATTTCATTTTCCTTCATTTGGGCGTTATTTGCTTTGTATCATCCTTTACATGATTTTGTTTTGTACAATTCTTACTACAGGTCGTACTAATGGTTCTTACATAGATCTGATTAGATAAAAATCAAACAATAAATTTTGCAGACAAACTTTTCTATCTACAGATTCCTGTGATCTCGACCTTTGACATCATGAACAAAAATTATTACATGCATCACTACACCTCATTCTGATACTTTTCAACAAATTTAATGGAAACCTAAAGAGTTTTTGAGATAAAGTGGGGGCATAATTTTATACTAAAAAGCCCTTGTGAGGTTTAGCCTTTAATCTTACGACCCTAAATTATAATGAGCATAACAAGATCTTACTAATATACTATATAATAATAACTAATATGATGATTTTATTATAAACATTCATTATGGTATTTGATTATCTTCCAGTCAAAAACGATATGGAAAATGAATATTCCACACTACTTGATTTCGACAAGCATTGTTTTTGATGTTTTAAATTCAGCTTATCGGATATTCATAAATTTTGAAAATTAACTAGGAGGCAGAGTAAAAGTCCTTTAAGTAGCTGATATAAATAAAGTAACCATCAACTTATTGAAAACATTGGTCCATAATTCCTTCTAATTTTCTGTATCATTGTTACTTCAAATTACTATCTTTTGGGATATGACAGTCTGAATGAATTGTTTGGTCAAATCTAGAACTGGAATAACAAAGCGGTATACAACAGTGAAAAAGATACTTTCTTTACAGTAATCTGATAGCTGTTCCTAATGACGTGTAGTGTTCACATTTGTATCTGCTTAGCCTCTCTTTGAGATAAGTTATCAGGTATATCAGTTATAAGGTATGCCAATAAGTTGAGAAGGGGCTATGTTGTATAAAAATCAAACAATGGAAAGCGGACAATATTTGCAATTATCGGGCCCCTGTGAACGTGATCTTTGGCTATATGATCCCAAATTATAATATTAACAACTATGTGTAATACCGATGATTCCCTTTAATTCTTATTAAAATCTAACATAAGGTTTAGGAGATGAAAAGTGGACAATAGTTTTCACTTTCAAGCCACTGTGACATTTACGTTTGAGAATATGACCCCAAATTTCTACAGCGCTTCCAATCACGTTTTATGAAATTCCATTTTTTTCAATTTTCGGGCCTCTTGACGTTCATATTGTAAATTGCACAACTGTTCTTCATACTGATGCTTCCCACCAAGTTTGATGGAAGTTCAACAATACATTTGCAAAGGTTTTCAATTTTCATGTCCCTTTGACCACCAATTGTGTGACCCAAAAATTACAATATGCAAAACTACACATCCTATTGATGTTTCAGAGCTAGTTTGATGAAAAGGCAACAACAGGGTTCGAAGATGAAGGGTGGACACGCTAAAGTGGGCTGACAGGGAAACAGACATACATTAAGGGAAACTATATAGCTATGGGGTGGGGCATAACAATCGAAAGGTCAGTTTTAACGTTTTAGTAACTTACGTGGGAGAGGACGGTATAACCAAAATATGATATTTCGGCTTTAAATGGTTTTGGGTATCAAATACAATTCAAAGACTTTATTTACTGACTATTGGCATTGATTGTACATTGTCTGCGTTTGCTTATAATTTGCCCATACAATGGATATATTTTGTTGCGGGAGTCCGATCAGAAGCATCCAGAAGCACCACCCTCCTGTGTAGTCGTTGTAAGTTTGAGTAGAATGTATTGAATCCGTCTGAGGACAAATATGTTGTGTAATCAATTTGACGGTTGTCGCAAGAACCTGGTTGTTCATGTACGTCCAGTTAAAACAGACATTAAGCACCCATAAAAACATCTCGACCAATGTACATGTATAATTATGGTGAAATTTATGACTTACATGTCCAGACAATTTTTGGAGAGAACTGCGGTATGGGTTTTAAACGATATATATGATTGTTTTGCTCCGATTGTTATTTACAGCTGTTTTCGTGACTATAGTCTTAATGTTACATACTATATATCCGTCAAAGCAACATAAACCCTTAACTCGCCAGTAAAGGGCACCGGACGTTATTATGACCCGTTTATAGGTCAAATAGTGATTCTAAAACGATCCGCAACTTTTCCTATATAAATATAGAGGAAAAGAGTATATACATAATTATTTTACGATAAAAACATCACGCTTTCCGCGGACAACTCTTGCGGTGAATTACATAGGTGTTGTTACTAAGTTATAATGAACTGTTGCTACGTGTTGAACATAGATCAAGGTATTTTTCAAAGACAGTTATCGTGAATTATAAGAATCGAAATAATTAATAAATGCTTCCCTGCATTTCATAGTTGTTATAGTCCTGACTGTATTTTGATCAACGATAAAATACAGGGACACATAATATCAGTTCTTAATTATAGAACAAAGAAATGCGGAGATTTGGTCAACAGCCGTTCAGAGGCGAAAAAATGTTTCACGAGTGCGCAACAGTATAGTGTTAGAATCGAAATAATAAATACTTCGCTACATTAGATAAAAATACAGTCCGTCGTTCGAATTCGAACAAATAAATCACGAGTGCGCATCACGAGTGCGCATCACGAGTGATTTACTTACTACGCATCATACCTCCTGACTATGTTTTTATCAACGATAAAATACAGGGACACATTTGTTATTTCTTAATTATAGAACAAAGAAATGCGGAGAGATGAACCTCATCCTGTGTTTACAATTCCCAGACATGGAATCAAGTTAACTGTCCTTGACATAAAACATCATATGAAATGAAAGTAAAAATTGTACTTTTCGCTCTAAAGTAAGAATGAACTATAAAATCACTTGTAGCTGCATCCTTTTATTGCGATATGAAAGCGATTCATTTCCAGCTATTGATTTCTCATAATAAACATTGTAGTTAAAGCTGCCCGCCCTAAGATTTTTGTGAAAATATAAAGTTCTTAAAGCTGTCGGAAATTAACATATTTTAGTATGAGTCATCACATGAAAAGGAAAAGGTTAAAGTATTCCTGTAAAATCTCTGCGTTTCTGAACGCTACCAGATCATAGTGCGTTTTAAATCACAATATAACCATAAAATGTAGCGGTGCCATCAAACCAAACCCATCATTTTTTTCAATAGATTTTCTCAAATCGCTCTGTTTCTTTTCATTTCTGTTGTTAATTATAGCATGTACAATTACATTTATGTTTTAATATATAATTTTGGAGAAAGTTAAATTTTTCACCAAAAACTGTGGGCGAGGACAGCAGTCTGGGATACCCAGCACTGTTAACAATTATATCTTTATGTAAAAATGAATAAATCAGAGTAGTCTTTACATATGAAAAGAGTTGATTTGGATATATTGTTATACAGTCCAACCTATCCACAATAACACGGAAGGGAATATCAATTTTTGTTTGGTGTTGAGAGGTTGTTGCTCTGGGGAGGTTAATTTGTTCAGATATAACTGCTTTGGGAAACAAAAAATCTGTCTTTGTAGAGAGGTTTTTGCTCTTCAGAGGTGTTGTTTAGAGAGGTTGGACTGTTTGTCCAACTTAACAGAAGCATGGCAGAATAGAGTCGTATATACATCTTAAGAGTAGTCTAGGTCTGATTATGTCTGTTCTAAATACCACATGTTCAGAACGGCAATTATATATTACATAAATCTGTAAGTTACAGTTTACTATATTTCTTTAAACAAGTTGACCTATTTTCCACTTAGAGCTTGTGTACTATGTGAAACACAAGACTGTGCACATCCGGGAGAATAATCTTGTGTTTCACAGAACGTGGCATTGCAGTAGATGTTGAGGCCCTCTCTGTTTGTAGAATACTCGAAGTCTTGGAACACAAACCGTGTCTCGTGTGTAGATTGTGAAATGATGTGGGTATTACTGTCAACCTCGCACCTGATGTAAATATAGAATTTATGTCTTTTTTGTTGAATCGATATGAATTTGTGCATGTAGTGTTTAATGTTTATTGATGTTATCATAAAGAAAACAATTCTTTACGACTAAACAAAAATATTGTCATTCAGATTTAGATATTCTTTTAATATCAGTTAAGTCATTATGTCAGTATGTAATTTGACCTACAAAATTATATTTACCCGTCTTTGATAATGTGAAATGTCATATCGTCGGCAGCTTCCGTTGGTTTGGTGTAGCATGTGTGTAGTCTCATTTTGATTGACCAATCGGATGCGGTTGTAAAAACCTTGACGTACACGTTATCACCCACACTTGCATGTATGGGATTTCCGTAGAGCTGCTGCATGTAGCCTGGGTCTTTGAAAAATGTCATGCTTATATTATAATGGCCCGATACTGCAGTATGATGCGCGTCTATATCATGATGCACGTGAGATGACGTGGCTTCTTTACTACTGACGTCACATTCGACGGTATATGTCCACTTGTGTTGCCGAATAATAAAAGGATTTATCGGGTCATAAATAGCATAGTATAGGTCATTTTCATAGAATATTGTGCCTCCAGATATCTGCAAAATGAAACATACAAATGTAGAAGGTAAACATGCTACTGCAGTTAAAAATACAATAACCAAATCACAGCCCAGGCATCATAGTTTTGGCATACGAAACTGGCATTTATCCTGTTACGCGCAGACTACTTTCCTCACTGAATGGTACCAATCTTTATTTTTTAAAAATCTAATAACGTTAACATTACTGATTGCAAAATATTGTTGCACTCATATTATTTACATACTGTATCATGATTGATTTATTTACAGAAAATGATTCGTAAATTCGCCTATTGATTCATGTGTTGTTTATAATAATAATTACTGGATCAACATACCCGTTCAGTTGTTAAACAGTCCCCGAAACCTTGTCGAAATATAAGATGATTTTCTATCACTGTTCCACGGCAAGTGCTGTCACCAAAGTGTATGTGATTTGAAGTTATCCCCGGATATAACTGCTGTAATATTGACATGTTGACAGTGATATTCCAGCCCGAGTTAGTACACCTTGGATGTACGGCGTCCTCTAATCTAACTGGGTGTTAAAACAGAAATTATTACAGTAATTATTCAATATCGATATCTAAAGTTTGTTGGCAACTAATTTCCTTTATTTAAAATTTACAGACTGTATACAAATTAAATTGTCCTCACACTTACGGTTTGGCGACTATTGTTGTTTACATTTATTTTTTGTGTGAGAGAACATTGAAAGTAATGTTCGTTCAGCAGATGACATATAAGAGCTTCTTTCTAATTTTTTTATCATAATTTTAGTCCATCCTGACAGAGTAATATTTGTAGGAATAGGCAAATAATCGTAGTCTTATAACTTTTCTTTTTTCATTTCAATGTCATTTGAGAACCTCCACAAACTTCAAATTCGTGACTGTTGATTTATAGTGAGGTAAAAACAAAAATAATATCAAACAGGGAATGCCACGTACCAAAAACGCAGCCTCCCCAAAACGAGCCCCACATCACCCAGAAGTGCACACCACCAACACACACACACACACACACACACACACACACACACACACACACACACACACACACACACACGACACACAATCATGTACACACACACATATACACTACCAACACACACTAGCATACAAAGCAAACACACGAGGACAAAACGAACAATTAAAGGAACACAGTGGGGCACCGCCTTGGAACGGTCAGTGGCAAAAACACCACTGGGGAGCTTAAACCGGTTTATGGTGCGCACCCAACCTCACTCTTACCCCCACCATGTTCCAAAGTCACAGGACAGTGTAAATATAAGTAATCCCTGCTAGGTGAAACTCTAACACACGCAATGGAAACAAAAGGCATGGTATGTAAAACACAAAAATGCTCGTGTATAAATATATAAAAGCAAACCTTGAGAACCAAAAAAACGTATGTACTCAATGTCTTTGCAGAAGGCAGAGCACCAAGAGAAACACCCTTAAGGGCCCGACGAAACAGGCCAGAGGACAGAAATCAAAACAGTTTCGTCCCAGTGGGATTTAAAAACTGCCCATCACAGAGTCCTCCCCCTCTTCCGTCAGACACAATCAAAGAGGGAAGCATAGCGTCCAACTGTAAACGGGTTGAACACCAAACATGCGGTGTGTCTCAAAACAGTTGGGTCGTAACCTCTTTTAACAAAACGTTTTATAATTTTAGCAAATACAGTTGGAAAATTGCCATGACCCAAAATCTTACGAAGTTTGTAAACCACATCCCCATAAAAATCGGGTTTTGAAATACCTTCTCGCAGAAGAGTCTTTAGATTACTCAAGGTCTTTCAACTATTTGAAAGACCTTGGATTACTATTGAATTTCAAAACCAAATCAGAATTACGATAGTAAAATTTAGCAAAATATTTACGCAATTTGTAATAACGGTAGCCCTGTTGAAGAAGTTTATTTGTAATATATTGATTACGTTCATTGAAATCCTCAACATGACTACACGCTCTGGCAAACCGAATTAACTGAAAAGATTTATGGGTAGAACTAAGTTGAAATGCACATCACTAAAAATGTTCAATATGATTCTTTTGGTTCCGTTTCATTTGCGATTCGTTTGCGTTTGCGCTCCGGTTCGGTTATACATAATCTATAAGCAGATTACCACGTCACTGATCCTACATCGTTACGTATTCTTTATTAAAAGTATTTTGTAAATAAGGACTTCAAGCGAACTGGTGTGGCTGTTAATTTTGTAGCAAACGTCGTAACATATTCTATAATAACGGCTCTTTAACGGTCCGGTCCGCTCAGGTTCGTTCCCGGTTCGGTAGCGGTTTGGTTGTAAAAATTAACGTTGGCAGTTCTGTACATATGTAAATTTGTATTAAATATGCGAACCGTATATTGTTGTGTTTGTAGAACTTCGTAGCGTAACAGTTGTTGCAGTTGAAGGAGGTGTTGTTGAACGTATTCTGCTGAATTTCGAATTTAACGTAGTAGATGATTTAGCAGCTGTTAGCTCAACTGTAGTTTTAATAGGTGTATTAGTCGTACCATAATGTTGTGTTGTAAGTAATTCATCGGTTTCAGTACTTTGACGGGCCGATATTGTACTAGTGCTTGCTGAACCTGTTTCTGCTACTGAAACCAATTCAGATATGTTATGTTCACCGTTTGTAGAATATTCAACAGATGTCACATAAGAGGCATTCGTAACTGACGTTATCACTTGTGTAGATTTTACCATTGTGGTAGTTGACGTTGTCGGTTGTGATGTAGTGCCGGCTGATATTCCCGTGGTTTCAGACAAGTGCATTCTTGACGTCATGTTGGTGTCTGTATGTGGCATTGTATACCTCTCCATGGATGACGTCTCCGTGTTAGAGTTTGTGTTTGCTGAGACAGGGTGTGTTGTAAAATTTACTGGTATGTTACTTTCAGATATCGATATATGCTTCAAATCTGTGCTTCTAGTATATGGTGTTGCTTCGGTGCTCATATTCATTTTTGTCTCAACGGCCTGATTTGTCGTTAAATTACCAACTTTAACAGCGCTGTCGGTCGTTTCTGAGGCGTGGTTATGTAAGGTACCTTTAAATGCTTTTGTCTGTGAAAAACGTGTCGTAACAGGCATCGATGCTGTAGTAGAATCATGTGTACATACATAACTTCCATTAGTATTACTGCAAAGAGCTCCCTTGCCACATGGTGTAATACTGCTTTTACATTCATCTATGTCAATTTCGCAGTTGTTGCCTTCCCATCCTGTAGCGCAGTTGCATTGAAAAGAACCTAAATAGTTTACACATATTCCATTATTGATACATGGAGAGCTCTGGCATTCATCTAAATCTGTTTCACACTGCTTACCCATCCAGCTTAATGGACAAATGCAGGAATAATTACCTTGAGTGTTAAGACAAGATCCACTGTGTTTACAAGGAGAAGATGTGCATTCATCTATATCAGTTTCACAGCGAGCTCCCGTCCAGTTAGGCGGACATGTACATGTAAAACTCCCAGGGTTGTTATTGCAAGTTCCGTTGTTCTTACATGGTCCACTTACGCATTTATTTACATCGGTTTCACAATATTCGCCAGTCCAATTATTCGGGCATGCACATGTAAAGCTGCCTTGTGTATTACTACAATTTCCGCTGTTCCTACATGGTGAAGACATGCATTCGTTTACATCTGTGTCACAATGTTTACCTGTCCATGAAACCGAGCACAAGCATGTATAGCTGCCTACCGTGTTATCACAAGTTCCGAAGTTTTTACAGGGAGATGAAGTGCATTCATTTACATCAACTTCACAGTGATTTCCAGACCAGTTTGATGGGCATGTGCAGGTATAACTGCCTGGTGTATTTCTACATTGTCCACTATTCTTACATGGCGAAAACATGCACTCGTTAGTATCTGTTTCACAACGAGCTCCGGTCCAATTACGTAGGCATTTGCATGTGTAACTGCCTTGCATGTTATTACAAGTTCCGTTGTGCTTACAAGGAGAAGAGACGCATTCATTTATATCAGATTCACAAGTACTACCTGCCCAGTTATGCGGACATGCACATGTATAGCCGCCTTGTGTGTTATTACATGTCCCGTTATGCTTACAAGGATAAGAGCTGCATTCATTTACATCAGAATCACAAGTACTACCTGTCCAGTTATGCGGACATGCACATGTATAGCTGCCTTCATTGTTATTACATGTCCCGTTATGCTTACATGGAGAAGAGCTGCATTCATTTATATCAGTCTCACAAGTACTACCTGTCCAGTTATGCGGACATGTACATGTAAAGCTGCCATGTGTATTATTACAAGTTCCGTTGTGCTTACAGGGTATAGCCACACATTCATTTACATCATTTTCACAATGTTTACCTTGCCAGTATTTTGGGCAATCGCAGTTGTAACTTCCGGGGTTATTTTTGCACTGTCCTCCATGAAGGCAGATGCTGTTGTTTTTACATTCATTAATATCAGATGAGCAATTACTATCAGACCAACCGTTTTGACAGTTGCACTTATATCCTCCGTTGATATGTATACAACTTCCGTTGTTTTTGCAAGGATGCTTCGTACATTCATCTATTTTAATGCTGCAGTTCTTTCCAGACCATCCATTATCACAAGTACAAAGGTAATTTCCGAACCTTTTCGCACAGTTTCCATGAACACATGGATGTAACTTCCTGCAGGCATCAGTAGGATGACGACAATGACTTTTAGGATCCCAACCATCGACACAGTTACAGCGAAATCTCTGAGGGTATGGTAAATTAATACATGTCCCATTATTCGCACACGGATTTCTTGTGCATTCATCGTAATCCTTGTCACAGTGCCTTCCATCATAACCCGTGTAACAGGCGCATGTATAATTTCCACGTGTATTTTTACATGTTCCATGAAGGCAAGGGTTGCTCTTGCACTCATCGATATCAGTATCACAGGTTTGTCCTGTCCAGCCAGAATTACAGTTACAGTTGTAGCTACCAACCGTGTTGTTACATGAAATACTGCCGTTATTACATATCTGAAAAGAGAAAAAGCATAATTATCATCCTACGCTGCCTGACCAGAATATCTGCCGAATAAAAATGAGCTGTTGATGAAAATATGTTATTTTAATCATGATACCGAGCCTAGTTGTTCATATATGCATATGGAACATATAATATACATCGCTTCTGTACGGAATGAAGAATACACTTGGAGGCTTTTCTAACGCAACACTTTTTAAAACCGAATTTCTTGGAAATGGTTCACAGTGTTGATTTGAAATTATACATGCAGTTATTTGGCCATATAAGACGTCCAAATATGACAAAATTATTCAACCGGCTGTGCACAATTCTTGCACTTTGCACTTGGAAATATTGGCGGGAAAGAATTATTGGTTATTTGCTCATTCACCTTTTGTACATGCATGGGAATGCCGAAAAAAAACCCACATAACTTACACACATCTGTTCAACTCAGAAACGCATTGCGCGAATGAATGTCCGCGAACGATGGTGCGCAGTCTGCATGTTTCAGACAGGCCAATATTATAGACACGTATTAAAATTGATCGATTTTATTAATGTTTTTTTTTGTAATTTACCAAATTTCATACTGCAAATATTTATTATTGTAGAAAAAAACACTGCTATTCCTGATTTTGTATTCATTTTAATTGTATGCATTCTATCCATTTTTCGAATAAATCTCGCAAATCATAATTATTGGTGCTGTAGGCATAGATAGAGGATACGTACGGTGCTTTCTGAATTATAACCATTTCAATAAATTCCACAGACAAAACATACAAAACATTTACACACAGAAATTCAAATGGTTCATTTAAATACAAATTAACAGTTACCTTTTCATATCATGTGTTTCGAACGTTTAACTGCGATTACTTTTTGTGACTTTTATTTTTACAGTGATGTTTTATTCTGTTCATTTTTTATACGTGTTCATCAATAAAATGTAAATAAATTTCAACGAAGTGAGTATGATGCCTTTAATTATTATTCTCTGAAATTTCAACGAAATCCATGCACAAATAAGCAAAATGAAATGCATTTGAACGGATGCTGCGTTAGTAAAGCCTCTAAGTGTACTAGTATAAGTTTGAGCAAGTCTTCGTAACGGACACCTTATTGCAGAACTTAGTGGGCACTAAAACGTTAGCTGTTTCGTAAGGTTCTTTTTTCCATTTTATTTATATTTGAGCATGTATGCATTTTGAACAAGTATGCTTGCATTAAGATAGTTGATATAAGCAAAGCAGTACAACAGAATGTTCATAAAATATTTGAAAATCAAATAAATTATATGTATTTCCTCAAATTATTTAGCAAATATTGTTTTACTTTTATTAGTATATACAATGTATCTCTCCCCACCCCTTCCCTTAAACATATTCTTCAGACTAGTTAGCGCTGTCTCATTGACAGGAAGTAGAACTTGATATTATTAAGGTGGCTACTAAGCATAAGCATGTACGATGTATATCATGACTGTTGTTTAAACATATAGTCGGTGTGTAATGGCAAGTGTTTTCGTATTAAAAATCAAGAGGAGAAGTAAGTAGCTTTTCTCATGATTACAGTATTAAGCATACCAGTACATAGCTGTATCATTCAACTAACTGTAGCTGGTTTTGTTTCAAACTCGAACGAGCAAAACAAATTCAGCTACGGCTTTATGAAAGACACGGCTAGGTATTTGTTGTATGCGTTATACTGTATCATATAAAAAACCATAATGCCTGTCTGTCCATTAACCCCATGATATAGTTTTTAACTAATATTTGATAAATGCAGTATTCATAATTTTCAACCAATGTTCGATAATGCAGTATGAATGATAAAATAGAGTAACTATACCGGTATTCTAATCGTTTTATATATTCTTATCTGTTTGCATGATTCTGCAAATGCTACTCTCGGATGGTAATGTTAGTCTCTTTGAATGTAACTGTTTTCCTATTTGTCCATAAAACTATCGAGGGTGGTACTCGTTACCACCATAGCACATTCATTTGGTGAACGAAAACCGCAGGGGAAACTATAAATCCCTCATTCGAATACAGCTGTTTTCTTTCCTTTCTTTTCATTTTTAAAAGACTACAGCTTATCTAATGCTCTTTTGAAAATTTGTGATAACATGTTTTGAAAAGTGATAACTAAACGTGTAAAACCTTTGAATATGATATAACAAGTGGATAAATAGCACAACACGAGACTGGAGACAAAATAGCATCACTGGGAAGATGATAAAAGAAATATAATGAACGAAAAATAGGACACGTGCTCCTGGCTCGAACATGCCAAACCTTCATTCGCAATGCAATCGCATTACTACTGTGTCACAACAACAACCTACCTAAATATGTCTAAAGGCTATATAACATACATGATAACATTTGCTTTCAATCATACAATACTTGTCCCTCCAGTATTATTTGATTGTTGAAAGCTATCGTTATCACTCTTCTGTTCATATCTTACCGATAAAGCACACTCATCGATGTCGTTTTCACACCTGTGTCCAGAGAAACCTGCGCCACACATGCAAGTATACGATCCATAACGATTAAGACACGTACCACCGTGTTGGCACAATTGCATCGGGGAGCTGCATTCGTCTGTATCTATGCATGTCCTACCACGATATCCTCGATTACATCTGCAGTGAAACTTTCCAGGAATGTTTGTACAAGAGGATGCGTTCACACAATAACCGAGATCACACTCGTCTACATCCACAACACAAGTAGGACCAATCCATCCTGTCGGACATTGACATATAAACGAACCTTGCGTGTTGTGACACGTACCACCGTTCTTGCAAGCATTTGTGTTACTGCACTCGTTTATATCTACGCAACCATTTCCATGAAAGCCTACATTTATAAAATACATTAATATAGTGATACGTCCGCTCGGAAAGGTTCAAGGCTGCTTGGTAATGGATATATAAAGTTTTCACGCCTGTAAAATATCTTAATCGATGCAACATGTGGTTATTACCATCAACCAGTATACGTTGGTACCAGAAATGACATTTATGAGATTTATACAGCTGAGAATACATGTTTCACAGTCCATCTTACCTGACATGATTACAGATAGATCAACAGCAGATAATGTATGTCAATTAAATAAAATAGTCATTTGTTACGTACATAAAATTAAAACAGTATTTAGTAAACTGACTACTAAAATTGGAATATGACTTTGAATAAGTTCTTTTCTGAATGAAGATATATATTTAATTTTTTCTGAAAATAATTAATACAGTAATGACTGAAAATGCAAAATGTATGAAAACCAAAGCAGCATTTTACATTGTATCATTTAAACTGAACCGTTTTGGAAAAGTTCAAAAGCTACTTGTTAATAGGATATAACGTTTTCATCATGTAAAGTATTTAACTGGAAGCAACATGTACTTATGTCCATCAGAAGTAAAGTAGTATACGCTGAGGTAAAATGTATCACTGTTTATTGACTCAAAACAATTGAATTTTGATACATCAAATGTAGATGCTCTGTGAGCATTAAACAGACACTTCTTACATACGGCAAATTAAAACAGTTAAAGACGTTAAGTAGTTAAAGACGGTTGTGTTGGCATGTGTACATTAAGTTTATGCAAGCAAGACTGAAATGTTCAACTCCAAGTGAAATACCGAATTGTCACTCCAAATACGTGAACATTATCATTTGAAATTCTGTTCAACTACTAAGTAGGACTTGAAATGCTCAATTAAAAGAGACTAAACTGCTCAAATCCAAGACGTTAAAATGTGAACTAGAGATGGAGGTCAATTTCAAGGAAATCAAAACTGATATACAGTTCTCGCAATTTGTGTTGCAGATTGCAAGTTTGTCAATGAACTTGCAAAAACACAACGCTCAAAATGTAGTACTAAAGAGCTATAGTTTAGTTTGAAGAAACTATTGTCAGTCGAAATTTTAAAACTTTAATCTAATCAGCCGCGCAACCCATAGAAACAGACGATACACAAACACTAAATGAGTATGTTAGCTCATAAATAGTAAATTCTTAAATTACTTTGAATATAATTTTTTGTGTATCGCATGTAAACAAAAAGAACATAGCCTACTTCTTTCATACATTCTCGTCATCCAGAGCATTCATTATATAATTTCATGTTTGTTGAAAGCTCGGCAAACCACTGATTTATGAGGATTGTTTCATACAACCACTTCCTTAACTACTGTAGTAGTTTGACTTCCGTGATACAACTTTGTATATTAAATTCAACTCACGAGTACTTTTAAATAATTTCACTTTTGTTCTTGATTTTGTATAATCACTGAAAGATGACAATAGTCATTTATATTATGTCGTCTTTATGATTAGCCACATTTGATTACACATCTGGAGAATTAACATTAACTAAATATCATACGTTTTTGGTTAATATTTATTCTCCATTTTGGCATTTACACTCGCAGCAGATAAAAGTGCACAGTGACAACGTTTGGATCACAATACGCTATCGAAGAAACAAAACGAAAAACGAAGTTTTGGTTACTTTTTATACGTGCATTCAAATGTTGATATATTTACCCTTTTTACAAACGTGACGTCCATTCTTGTCGCAATCTCGATTGGTAGGGGAGCTGCACTGGTGCTCGCAATGATTTCCAGACCAACCATTTCCACACCACAACATAAACTCTAGGACCAACCTAAAGAATTAGGATTATCATATCAGTCATGATAGATAAAAAGATACGGAAACTGTTGTTTACATATGAAACACAATTTAATGTTAAAGACTGAAAAGAGCCAATATTTTAAGAATTATTCACCTGAAATAAAAAAACTAAGCATTGTTTTTAGTGATAAATAGGATCATTTAAATTTATTCAAATGTTTAATTAAACTTGCAAAAAATTACTGTCCTCTAACCTTGAAATTTTATAGTGGTTAAGCCTTCTTTAAAACGCTTGCATTATCTATATAAAGAAATAAAGAAGTTGATTCATTTACTTCTATTGATTAGTTATCTTGGAGAGACAGTATTTTTCAATGGCGTATTAAATTCGTATATATATCAAGGAACCGCTTTTGTTCCTGCCACTTAGTCGTTAATTAAAGATGTGTCACCTTGTACGTGGAAAACTGAAATTAGTATTAGTTGTACTACAAAGGATACGAGATATAATATATATGCTTAGTGTATGAAATATAATATATGTGTTTAGTGTTTCGTGACTAAATGACAATGTGCGTATTTGTATTTCGTAAAATTCGTTTTATAGGCTTTCGGGTACAATATTGTTGCTGTTTTAATACAACTTTTTGTTAATTTCGTTGTTACTGTTAGAATATAATTGTGCATATTCATGTCGACACGTAAGAAGATCATCATTTGATGTAACAGTTGCATAACTTTAAAAGGGTGATTGCTTCTAAGAATTCAACGGGGAACATTTCTAATATTATTTCTAATATTCTGTTTGCATTTCAACCTGTGTTTTCTACCCGTTTCTACGGAAACACTTTTTGCTCAGTTTTTAAGCCGTTCGTTAAAATCTGCAGAGTCGATTACAAATTACTTAAGTGGAGTAAAACCTATGCATCTTTTGTAAGATTTGATACAAATAATATAAACAATTTTTCATTGTATCAAATTTCTATTTCTCAATGTATCTCTCAAAGGCATTACAAAATTAAATGTACATGTAATATAATTCAACAAGCGGAGACCATTACTCCACATGTGTTAGAACAAATGTATTTGTCCTTGGGCTTCTCGGATATTGATGAGATATCATATTGTTATTTGTTTTTATTTGCCTTTGTCCTAATGGCGAGCAAATCTAATTCAATTCCCATCACACATACTATTTAAGAAAACTCCTAGATCTTTGTTGAAAAAGGACGTGGTTTTGTTTATGATAGTGATTTTTGATGTCAATACATTGCACTAAAACAATACAAGCAGGTGAAGGCGGTTAAAAACTCCTTTAACTAGCATTGTAAGTTCTTCTTTGTGTCCTGTCACTTCATACAAAAATATGATCAAAGTAATTCCTGCGAAGGTTTCTGTCTTATTATTTATTTTTAGATCAGGGAAATCTGTTGCGTATCAAATGTTTCAAGATAAATTAAGACGTTGTATTAAGAAATTCGGTTAATTCCTTTGCTTTTCACAAATTCCTTTCGAAGAGGTTTTGCCACGCTAGCCTTCAGACTCCAAGTTCCGCCTAGTAATCTAATTATCGGAGATTGCCACTCGGATGCATACAAAAGATAATTTATATTGATTACTCTGTGAACGACAAATTCAAAATATCTCGTTTTATAGGAAAAAAATTGTTCAACATTAGTTTATCAAATTTGGCTTTATACATCTGAGTCGATTGAGTCAGTTGTTCGCAATGCATTGCAATATTTTCGTTTCGGATGGAGAATTTCTGTTGTTTTCAGTAAGATGTATTAACCGTCTGGGCAGAATATTACTTATTGCACTATGCTGTCGATATATGATTTGACTAGGGTTATGGGGGCAAACGTTTTGAAATTTACTCGTTCAAATATCTATTCACTGGTTAATTGGTTGAAATGAGGATATTTGTAATATGCAATTTTCGATAGGACATTCAATCCAGTATCTGTTTGTTTCGGACTTCAGGACATATTATTGTGTTTGTAAATTGAGTATGGCAATTTGCGAACTCGAAATAGAGTTTGCCGTACAAGCGTTCTATGCTCAATAGTGACATAGCTGACTTTTCTATATAGTTAAGTATTTCGTCTTAAGTGAGAAATAATTATATGGTCGCTAGGATTATTTCTTTTATTGGATAGAAAGTTCTGTATCTTACAGCAAGTATTATTTATATTCAAGCATTATAAGTCATGATTTACTGTCCATTTTTCTTTTCATTGTTCATATGTTTTTATTGTTGCAGAATTTCGGCGTATCTGTTTCATAGGGGATTCTAAGTTTGCATTTATAAATCTGTTTTAAAGTGCAAGACAGTATGCAAGAAAAGTTTCTATCATGAGACATTTGGTTCAGATGGAAATATTCGTCACCTAGGGTAACTGTTTTGCGGGAACTCGGCAGAGCCTCGTTCCCGCCAAAACAATTACCCTCGGTGACGGATATTTCTATCCGAGCCGCGTGCTAATGACTAAAACTATTAGTCTGTCTAGTCTACAACATACAAATAGCTCATGTATCAAGTTCTTTTCAAAGCTCTAAAACGAGCAAAACCGAAACAAATATCCTAGAATAAATAAATTGAAAAAATACATGAAACTGCTTATTCTTTTCTATTAACAAGCCTTCTCAAAAGGAGTCTTAATAGATAATAAACAAGATTTGGCGTTGATGCTTATAAAGAGAAAGCGTGTTAAATTGTAATGAAAGCAAAACAAGTAAAACCAACTGATTTTGTATTTATAGATACACATCTACAATGTACTTATATTTGGGTTGTTCTTATAGTCACATACGAATAGGAAAGTCTGTTAATCTGTTCCAATAATTGGAAAAATAGCGGTGGAATTAAAAGCTCTGTTCAATCGTTTTTTAAATAAACATTTTCGTACATTGTACTAGTATTTATTTTTTCATTTACAGGTTATATCGTCCCATAGAGCATGTTTGTAGTACTGATATTGAAATTGTACTCTTCATTGGATGGCACTAATTTACTTGGTTTAAACACAAAACAATCTGAAGTATTTGTTTACTGTAGTACTTACAGATGCAAGAAATATATTTATGAAATAAGATATAGAGACATAGTCGTGAGTCGTGTTAGAACTTTGAAATGATATCAGTCCCAGCGCTGTTCACTGTCTAATAAGCAATGATTTGGAGATTGATGCGCATTAATGAACCACGAAGGCCGGAGGCTTGAATTGTTTACAATTGCGCATTAGAAGAACGATGAAAAGGATATTATTTCGATTATAACATAACAAAAAATTCCAAACGGTGAATAAATGTAAAACTTTATATATTTCACATGACGTCATTTTTGCGACATATCGGTTCCCGCGTTGTTAATGGCATAACAAAACATATTTTGTCTACTCTTTGTACGTTAGTCATGTATGATTAGTTTATTTCTTGTTGCCCATAACTGTCATATAATGTGATTGCTCTGCCTACTATATCTCAATACGTGGAAATGAAATGTCTTTTTTTATGCTTTCCAGTAAAATACTGAAATATATCAGTGAAATAAGTGATATTTCATTGTTTAAAAGCAGAGAAAATATTGAAATCTTCAACCCGCATTGACGTCAAAAGTATACCATGCGTAACGCAAATCGGAAACCAAAAACGATGACGTCGTTATAATGACGTCATGTGTGCCATGCTTTCTGGTGACGTTTCCCGCGATATTGAGCCAAACTCAACAAAAAGTATAGTTTAAAAGGGACATACACTATAACGGATATCAAACTAAATACCTCCAAAACGTAAATAATATAATTTTTGGACGTATTGTTTCTTAACCTTAAAGTTTCAGCTATGTATTCCCAGTCATTATCGATAAAATCAGCGGTTTGAAATATACTGCAATACCGTAAACCATTCAATAATCTATGTAGAGTTGTTGTTGTACAATTAATGGGTGGATGCGATTTATTACAGAAAGCCTCTATATTGATTAATTGTGGTAAAATGAGGCATTTTTCGCCATAGGTTCTTCTTTGAAATTATATATATTTAGGAAATAGACTTCACTTTTGAGTGATATACCGGTTAGTATATCACTGTGGGGAGTGTAGATGCGTAGTAATCTAATCATGATAGTCGAAGGCCTGAGTGATTAATTTCGAAGCGTCTATTACTATATCACTCAAAATAAATCCATTTTCATTCTAACACGTTAATTTAAACAAACAAATGTTCGATGAGGTACAATTTGCTGTCTTACATGAAATCGATGTCTTGCAAATTTTAGTTTTCCGTGCATTCCTTGCATTTCGTGAAATTTTGGCTGTTTTTTTTACTCCTCAAATAAAACGCTATTCGTCTTATTTTTGTTGTTGCTGATATTGCTGGCGATACCGGAAGTGTAGAAAATTTTACTATGATTTGTTTTACATCGCGTGAATTCATTCACAAAAGTACCAATCCGAACGTATTAGCGTTTCATAGATGTGTTGTGAAAATTACGCGGGACGGAATTTCACCAGTAAAAAGTAGTTCCGGGTACCTAGCGTGATATATTTGATAGGTATATCACGCCTAAATCCTTCTTTGCCTTTATAGGAGAAATTTTCGATATTGTTAGAATTATCATTTTACGTTCATTGAACACATAATTTATGTTTCAAGAATAAAGTCTATTAGATGTAGGGAGTGCCACTTTAAACATAAAATAACATAAGAAAATTGCGCCATTCGTGAAACTATCGCTTTTGGTGCCCACTCAGTTAAATGTAACGTGATATTGCATTGAAACCAACAATTATCCTCTACATATTATTTTCTTTTTATTGATATTAGACCAATGACGTCATGTATTTCACTATAAGAAACTCATTTCTTACACAAGCCTGCACTCTAAAATGGCAGAAAGAAATCGCTTTCAAAAAAAATCCTAAATTTACTAATAGGAAAAAATCGTGTAAATGACGCCTTATGTGACCGGTAATCGATTCGATGGAGAAGCCGTATATTGTTTCAATTCTGGATTTTAAAATGACTTACTGGAAACATAAACTAGTGTATTAAAGTTGGTAGCATTATTTATTTCTTCATTGCTGCATAACCTAAGCTCCGTGAATGTAATCTACTTTTTGGCCGTCCGTCGGACTGTTATCATGTACTCTGTGTCCGTGAAGTTGAATAAGATTTCAACCCTTCGCTGATACTGTCTAAAAGCCTAAACTAAATGGAATGTTAATAGCATAGAAACAAAAGTTAATGACATCGAGATCATTTATGTCTTACCAGATAATGTTGCTTTTTATAATTTCATGTTCATTAATACATCTTAATACGTGTTAAAGTCAAACTTACGTCTTTCCATTATTGGAAGATAATGTCATCTGACGTATCTCTGCATCTATGTACGTTTCAGGTGTATATGACTGTATCTGCTGGTTTTGTACTTTCCAGTCCAGTCTGTTGTTGTACTTTACCGACGCACTGATTGCCTGTAAAATCATATGTTGGAAAACGGACATGCTTAACATATAACATCAATGGAATTTTACTCCCAAGGAAAGACACACCTCAATGAAACCGTGCTCTTCTACAGCAGTCGGAACGTAACAGTGGTCATATGGAGCGCATGATACACGCACGACGTACGCACGATACACACACGTTACACGTACGGTAAATACACGATACACGATTCAGAACGATACACGATATGAACAATATACGAGGCGCACGCTACACGTTAGACGGAGTACACGTTATACGATTACTTTTGACTTTTTACAGTTAAAGTTTGATCTTTTTTTTCACCAAATCTGTTTGTTTTTATTCTTTTTAATTAATTACAGGCTTCGCACCTACACAATAGCAAAATATCTTCGGAAAGTTACAAATGTCTATTGTTTATCTAGGTACGAAATAATTTTTTTTTGCTTTCAACACCTCTTTAAAGCACCACTACACAAAAGACACTGTCCATTTGTCTTTTTGACCGTCAACATAATTATCTTTTCAATAAACCATTCATAGTTTTTATGTGATTTGAGTGGCGATTATTTTTATACCGATTACATAGATTATCCTAAACAAGATGTAATTTAAATAAGGTACTGTATAATTATTTCATTAATTTTTCTTGGACGTTAACTGATTTTGTTAAACTATCGTTGATTCGTCGATTCTTCAAATTATTTTTATTTACCAAATAAATATTCAATAGCTTACCTTCTAAAATAGTTGATGTTCCCTGTTCTGTTATAATTCCAACTGAATTTCCTTATACTTTGTCTACTGCACTTAAACTAATGTTTTGACAATAACAGTTTAGATTTCGAAGAATAATTATGTCCTTTCCGTCGATAACATAAAATTAAAGGTGCCATTGATTGAAAATTTCACCTGTCAATAGTTTGTGAGACATTTGTAAATAAAGTGCACTGAACCCAGTTGGGCAGAAATTTACGACAACAAACGTGTTTATTAGGACATAAATCACCAACACGAATTGGCCGGTATTTCACCGAAACGCAAATATTACGATCCTCGGCGACTTCCGTAAAATGTCGGAAAAGTTTCCGTGTGACGTCACTCCAAGTACTCGAGAAAGATCCGTAACATTGATTATAGTAAACGAGCACACAGAACTCCGTGTAAAAACACGATTAACTTACTATTTATATGATCTTTGTGAAAGGAGAGGCGCTTGGTGTGTTGTGTGTAGATGCAGCAACAAATGGAGTGGAAGAATGAGCCTACAACAGTTCCCTAGGGACTCTAATATAAAAAGTCAGTGGTTAAGACATTAGGGACGAACCGCAGTCACATGAAGTTTTGACCCTGAAAAGTCATTCTTATAAAACACCCCGGACCGACTACAAGCATTATATAATACATATTATGTATGTTTGATAGGCGACCCGGAGTGTTTCATAAAAATGACTTTTCGGGTCCGAACTTCATGTGACTGTGGGACGAACGTTTCTAAATTAGAGTAGCAACTGCGTGAAACGGTGCAAGCGTTGTAAATCCGCTCAGTCGCTCAAGACAGAACATGTATTTTAAATTCGGCCTTTGTAGAATGATCTCGATCTATTCATTTTAATTATTTTCTTTAGGCATAAGTTTCTTATATTAAGATTAAGAATTTATTTGTTACAAACTTTTCCAATCTAGATTTTCATCATGCCGAAACACATCATATACGAGGACGTTAGGTTGAAACTTTTGTCACAAAATAAATTTTGTTATAGGATAATATGATATCATTTAAGACACAGATATTTTTAAGATCTAGTCTTTATAAAAGGGCTGGCATTTATATTCAAAATAATTTCAAAACATCATGTAGTTACAGTAAAGGCCCTATATAGAATCTAACAGATACTATACTAGAAGTTGTAACTTACATGTTGCGGAACACTTCAGTTATCCATAAAATCCTTAAAACATTCGCTTTGAATACAACCGTTATGTCCTGTCTATTTTTCGTGCAATGTGCCATACGGCCTAAAGTATTTGTTTACCATAATGCATTGTTTGACTGGTATAACCGTTTGAGTAATTACTGGTATCAATGTAATCTTTATTTTTCTATAGAAAACTGTTACGTGTATTCATGTGTATACTTGCCAATATTGGACATTATACATGAGATCAGGAATAGCCTGCTATTAACTGATATGTATTGTTCGCTGTATAACGCGTATCTTAGTAACTATTTTGATAATTGCAACTTTAATCGATGTTTTTTACCAACATATGGAATACATGTATATAATATGGACTCGTGTTATAACGGAAACACCGGGTAAAAAATTGTACAGTTTAATACTAATGATTATCGGTCTGTCCCGTCTAGCACGCAGTATGGGAATGATAACGTAGGTCAAAACCGTAGTTCACATAAAATAAATCCTAACGGTGAAAACGAAAGATATTCGGCTTCGTCAAGTGTTTCAACTACGAGTACTGCCTATTCAAATAGTGAAATCAATGATGAAGATTTACACGACTCTGAGAATGCAAATACAATGTACCTCCGAATGTTACTTTGTAAATCGCTCTTACAGCGTGAAAGTTTTATCTTTAAATATGTGTGGTTTAAAATCAAAGTTGCATTGTTCAGAATTTATAGAAATTATGAACCAGCATAGCATAATCGGACTACAGGAAATTAAAGCGGACTCTCTTGATTATATTGAAATGAAAAACTATGATATGTATTTTTAATATCGTAAGGCAATTACTAGAAGGAAATCTGGCGGAATAGCACTGGCGGTTAAAAAGATATTTCAAAATACATTTCAAAATACATTTCTGTTATTGAGTCGGACTGTGACCAAGAACTATGGTCTACTATTTCGAAAGACCTTTGTAAATCGGACTCGAATATCTTGTGTGGTGTTGTATACATTCCACCAGAATATTCAGATTACTCTGTCGAAGACCCTTTTTATGAAGAACAATTAGATTTTAACCGTGTTTCATTAAACTACAAAAGTCATTGCTTGTTTAGAGACTTTAACTCTCGAACAAAAAACCTTAATGATTATATAATAATAGACAATGATTTATTTGAAAACCAAAATCTCGATTAGCTGCGCGACGAGTATAATATCGAAATGGATAGATTTGATACAGCAACTGATATTGTGCTTAAACGCCAAAATTGTGATAAGTGTAGCAATAATTTGGTCATAGATTTATTGAGTTTTTACAGATAAATGGCTTTTATATTTTAAATGGTAGAACAACCGCAGATACACCGGGTAAAAACACTTGTAAAGGTGTTAGTACGGTAGAATATTTTGTGTGTAATTCAAATCTTTTTAACACTGTATCCACACTTAATGTTCTAAATTTTTGCCCATTATTGTCAGATGCACATAATCCATTAACTTTGACACTTACTATCGAAACCATTTCCCAACGGCATGAATTAAATAATAAGGAGCCGTCTATATAGTTATGGGATAATCTTAAAAGTGAAAATTTCATACAAAAAATTGACACAATCCGGTTGGGCGAGATTTATACACAGATATTTGAGAGTGAAACCAAAAACACCCTTTCACAAGCAAATGCAGATGATATAGTTTCTAGCATAGCCACATTGTTCTTAGAAACCTCAAAGCAGGCATTCGGATATGATATTACTAAATGTATAGAAACTAGCGATAGTAATGTAAATTTCACCTGGTTTGGGACACAATGTAAAAAAGCTAGGCGTAATTTTCACAGGGCGAAATACTCGTATAAGATTAGAAAGTCGAATACAAACAAAAATAGACTAAAAGAATGTAGTAGAATATATAAGCACACTCTAAGTTTCTTTAAAAATAAATACAAAAGTCGAAAATCCCAGAAATTACGTAATTTAAAAACTAGCGATCCGAGAAAATATTGGAAAATTTTACGGGGAAAGAACTCAAACCAAACTGAAGCATTTCTTGATGACGTTTACAACTTTTTCAAAAATGTTAATTATGTTCGGGATGACTCAGCTGATACCACAGCTAACAACAATGAACAAAACCAGAATGATCAAATAAATGGTTGTATTACCGAGGGAGAAATGGAAAGGGCTATAAAATTGTTGAAAAATAACAAAGCCAGTGGAGTAGATAAAATAGTAAATGAACAAATTAAATGCACATACCAAATCATGAAAAACATCTATATAAAACTATTTAATCTTATTTTTGACAATGGTGTAATTCCAGAATCTTGGACAACTGGAATTATAAATCCTATATACAAAAATAAAGGTGATCCAATTAAAGCAGAAAATTACAGACCAATTACACTACCTAGCCGTCTTGGCAAACTTTTTATGTGTATTATTAACAATAGAGTAAGCGATTACATAGAAAACAATGATTTATTGCACAATTGTCAAGCTGGGTTTAGAAAAGGATTTTCAACTTCAGACAACATGTTTATTTTGCAACATCTTATTCAATTTGTTAACAGTAGCAAAAAGAAATTGTATTGTGCATTTATTGATCTGAAACAAGCTTTCGATACAGTATGGAGGAATGGACTATGGCAAAAGATCTTCAATTTAAGAATAAATGGTAAATGCTTAAATCTTATAAAAAACATGTACAAAACAATAAAATCTTGTGTAAGAGTAAATTCAGAAGTCTCAGATTTTTTTCACGTGTAACGTAGGCGTGCGTCAGGGTGAAAATTTATCGCCGTTACTTTTTTCCTTATTTTTGAATGATTTAAACAACTATTTCGTACAAAGCAATCAAACTGAAGGTGTAACAGTCCCAAGCGGTCAACGAGCGGATGAAATGAACGTTTTTCTTAAATTATTTATTTTGCTATATGCAGATGATATTGTAATTTTGTCAGAATCAGAAAAAGACTTTCAACATGCACTTAAAATTTATGAACAGTATAATATTAATTATAAATAATATTATTAAATAACCTTATAATTTTACTTTCAATAACGAGCCACTAGAAATCGTAAATGAGTATAAATATTTAGGAATTTACTTCAATAGAAGTGGATCATTCACTACTAGTAAAAATCATATTGCCTCAAAGGCTACAAGGGCGATGTATAGTTTAATAAGAAATACAAATCGTTTAAGCCTACCTGTTGATATCAAAATAGATCTTTTTAATAAAACCATTAAACCTATATTGGTATACGGTGCAGAAATATGGAGATATGGGAATTTAGATGTCATTGAACGGGTGCAATTGAAATTTTTAAAACATATTTTAAATTTGAAAAGGTCAACTCCAAGTTACATGGTTTATGGCGAAACGGGATGTAAGCCTCTCCCAATAGACATAGAAGAAAAAATAATTATGTTCTGGTCACGTTTAAATGAATATGATCTAAACAATCAACCTAAAAGACTTTCTTCTATAATCTATAATAGCATGTATCTATTATCAAAAGATCTAAATGAAGCCACACTTAAGAAAAAGTACCCCTGGATTTCAAACGTTAAAAATATCCTCATTAAATGCGGTCTGATAAATGTTTGGAATGAACATTGTTTACAGAATAGTGAATGGCTTAAAATAACTGTTATACAAAAGTTACACGATTTATTTTTGAATGAATGGTACTCGCTTGTTGACAATTCTAGTAATAGTACTTTCTACAGAATATTCAAAAAAGAAATCAAATTTGAAAAATACTTGTTATTAACCCCCAACCCCTTTCTAAGTTACATGGTAAAGTTCCGAACAAGAAACCACCGTCTACCAATAGAAACTGGAAACTGGTCAAGAATACCTATTAACCTTAGGACTTGTAATACTTGTAATAACAAAATAGGAGATGAATTTCTACTTATTAGAATGCTCCGATTTCAGCGATGAAAGAAGAAAATATATCAAGCCATATTATTACCGTCGTCCAAATATTTTCAAATTAGAGCAACTGATTAGCATAAGTAACAAAACTGAATACATAAACTTATGTAAATTTGTGAAGAATATACTTTAAAGAACTAGGTGAACACATTTCTTTATACATGTTTTTTGTGTTTTTGTTGTTGTTTTTTTTGCCTGAATTTTCAGCTGTATGTACATGTTTTTATTGCCTTTGATCATACATTTCCATGTTCTTCTTTCACAAATGTTCTCTTCTTCTTTTTTCACAAACTCTAAGAGTCTTTTAAATATATAGTGTGTTTTACGTAATAACTTAAATTTGTAAAATGCTTAATAGCCGTTTTTCTCACTCACATAGTACTATTCCCACAGTAATTGTTTTATTCTAAAAAAAATAAAAAAATAATAATGTCAATAATCATTAATATTTTTTATGACTCTCCGCTCTATCAACTAAATGGGGAGATCTTTTTTGTACTTGATATTCTTTGTTGTTTTGATAAATAAGTATATGCTGCAAGTAATGTTAAACAAAATCTCGATTGTGTACTATTTCGTGTTGTATATCCTTTTTGATTGAGCCTCTGTAAACATTGTTACAAACTAATCCTCATTTTTTCATGTAATCATGAAATGAGAGAATAAAGGTATTTGACTTGACTTGACTTGACTTGAATAAAATCAAATTACACAAACAATACCTCATTAAACAACGCCATTGTAAATAATTAGCGTAGATCTAACCATTGAAGGAATTTTCAGTTGATCTAGCCCAAGGGCATAAGTCACAACAAAGGATGCGATATGATTTGTTGTTAATTGGCGACCCCCTGTCAGCAATCTAATTGGTCACACATTATTGCATATTGCACACTGGCCAATTGCATTTGATAATTACACAACAATATACAACAACAACTCCAATATAGTTTATTAACATGCAAAGTGCCCAATTCAAATTATGCAACCTTTTTTATGTGAACGATATGAATTTATTTATCACTGTAATAAAAACGAACCATATATTAAATGAATGATAGCCTGTATAACGTTTATACATATACATTATTTGTCCTTCGAGTTACATTTATAATGTATGATCAAGTCTGCATGAAAGTATTATTTAGTCATCTTACATATAAACAACTTGGTAAAAAGCAATTCAGCAAATGAAAGTTTCCAGCAATCCTATAAATATTCAGAAAATACATCTTTTTGGCTGCCAATGACACATTTTATGTACTCTAATGAAATGTTATTCTTAAAGTGAAATTTGACACGTATTTAGATAGATATCGTGATTTTAATTATAATGAGTTTTTAAATAGATTTGCGACAGAATTTTTTTTCAAACAATAAAATCGTGTAAACTATTTTGATTTACGTTCTTAAATCAATTATAAATCTAATTCTTAAAACTACCCACAAGAAAATGTGTCATGAAAAATCAAGCAAAGCATGCAAGCTTGTGAATTTCTACCTCATTTAGATCGAGCATTTGTGTTCTCATTTTTGGAGGCGTTTAATCGTCAATGGAAATAATATCGTCCATAATTGAATAGTTTGTAAGTCATGTGCATGCGTACATCTAGATCGTTTCGATATATTTACATGGTACATTTCTTACACATTTAAGAATGAATCATAGATTATCATTTTGATGGAAACAAACAGAAACAGAAGTTGGAGTCATTTGTATATAAAAAAACTCGGCATGTATAATTGGATGAAAAAATCGCTTCGCTGTTGTAAGAGTACCTGTTACCGGCCACGATTGTACAGGGTATGACGTCACCCCAGGCTAGCGATTGTGAAACTGCCGCTCATAGGTTACCGGAAATATTATCGTCACTTTCCATACAGGTGTGTTATTTTGAGAACTTAATGTTACGAATTTTGACAACTGTTACGTTCCGACTACTGTATCAGCTTTAGTTTCAGCCTAATCATCTTTTGCCTTTGAAGAAGGGGCAATGATGGTCTTATATAGCTCACCCGGTCTTAAAGAAAAGGTCAGGCTATCGTTCGCACATACCCAAACTATTGTAAAAAAAAGTCATTCCAATTTGAACGAACTGGAATGGGGAACCATTACACAATGCTACACTACAAATAGAAAAATTGTTTTCAGTTTTTCTTGTGCATTTTTATTTAAAAAACTGCCACCAAGAGGCCAAATTTTTAACCCTAGTGTACAATTTGAACAGGCGTGGTAAAAATCCACAATGCAATGATACAAAGCCAGAATCAAAGTTTTGGCTTTGAGGTTTCTGACTAGATTTTTTTTCAATTTTTCTTATATTCATATCTATGTCAAAAACCACGACGTATCAATGTATGATTTTACAACAACTTTGGTGAAGCAAGTACATCCCTGCCAGATGAGAAAACATTTCTATAACGTATTGTTAAATTGGCCATGAAAAGGTTTACTAGAGGGGACAGTGTAAGAAGATACTTAGTTTATCGTTTATACGAATTTAGTTTAGTTCAATTACGAATAAAGTTTACGAAGCTTATTGAATCGCTTTCAATCACTCCAGATATCATGCTCGCGCGAGAGAAGTAGCAAGCATTGCATCGCTGCAACCCATTTACAGCTGGGTGGACTGATGTATATATATCGGAAGAACAATAATGAAAACAAAACAACATACATACATACATACATACATACATACATACATACATACAGGTTAACCATATAAACACAGCAAATCATACACACTAAAGAATTCCTACTAATATGAATGGTGCATTAGATATATGTTTACTAGTACTTATATACTAAACGAAATTTCTAACGCACCACCTGCCCTTTCCTTCTTTATTCTATTACCAACCCTTCCAGTATCAGCGAACATACTTTTAGCTATTAATGCACGACATATTTCATGTCTTGCATTTATGAAGTCACTGGAATGATATTTCCGTTACCTGAATTTCAAAATGATCGAGTGGTACAAATCACATGGCAGTGTAATTAAATTTAACGTTTAAACCTCGGTAGACTTAAAATGGGTTGTTGCCTTGATGCTCTTCCTACGAAAACCCATCTTAAAATTATCTTCCGTGTGAAATTTGTATTCCTCGATCATTTTGAAATTCATGTGACGGAAGTATCTAATGAGTGTCTTCATAAATGCAAGACATGATTGTTTTTGTGCACAGATGATTGTTTTTGTGCACAGATAGCTAAAAATAAACTGACAGATATCGGAAGGGTTGACAATTAAATACAAAAGAAAAAGACAGGTGGTGCGTTAGAAGTTTTGTTACGTATATATTACTTATATTTGTGTAATCATTCTTTCTACGACATACATTTTGAATTATATAATAAATTTAATTACATTACTTACACACTAAAATAACCAGTGCAAAGTTTCATATGTAAGTAATTTCTATATATGTTCGGTATATCCGAAGTTACGTTTTATCCGGAGTCGATATCTGCGGAGTTTACTGTATTTTGTTATAAAATTTGTTTTGTAATTTCAAAGGCTATATTTTTAATGATCTCAAATCCAGTATGAAGTATGAAAATAAGTCTTTGTATAAATAAGTCCTATGTTTTGTTTGTAAAACAAGATCTTTGCAGGGTGTAGAACGTAAACTTTATGAATCATTTTGGCAAAGCGTTATTAATTCTGACATTTATATTGAAGCCATATCGTTTAAAGTCTCATAAACGAGCAACGAAGTGTGGTATTTCGTTTCGTAGATCATACAACCGTTATCTATATTTAACATATTCAGTTGCACACACACAAAGCTTTTACATTGTACTGTTTTACAGTCTTTAATTTAGAAATTAAACATTATATTAAGAAACTCTTGAAATTAAAAATTATTCTGTTTTACTTTAGTTTTCATTAAAAATGACCACTCATTTTGCAATGGGTTGGCACATTACTCATAGCTAACCTACTGATTTTATTATCATTCAAGAATTGTTTCACATAAGTTAATGAATGATACAAGTCTCAGATGACATTGTATCAAAATATAGCGGCAATGACTGTCCGCCAGAAACATTTACTCTAACAATCGCACCACAATTTAATGCACAACGATTGCAAAAAGAGGAGCTATTTACACTTAATACAATAAAATGGACGTAGCTATGTAAAACAAAATACGGATTTATATGTGCAGTTTACATTATTTGTTAATGGGATATATCCCATTAGTCCGCACGTTTGTCAGTCTGTCCGTTGAAAAATCTAGATCCTCCAATATCTATGCTAAAATTTGAATTAAGGTTAAATAAAAGATCAATATAATTTGACGGCTTTACGTTTACTAGAACTTGATCCGCACGTACCATCTCATATCTATAATTTGCTTATTTGTATTTAATTGAGCTACTTTTCTAAAAGGTAGTCCAGTTTAAGCTATAAAGGAAAATTATTGAAAAAAATAACGAATGTTGTTATGTCTATCTATTTTTATAAAAGCTTCTAAAACTTTTGAAATCTGACGGTGAGTGAATTATCGGTCTCATATTACCAAAGAAACAGATATTTGCTATACAACCTTCAGAATTTAACCTAAAAGCTTTAAATTTGCAAATCAAATTCAACTTTTATACTGCTTTTGTTCTTACTCCAACAGAGCGTATATTATTGAGCAAAACGGAAAACTTTACACTTACGTCAAAATACTATTATGTCTTATAACGTTCATGAAGTCATGATTTAACTTGATTCGTTTACTATTTATATAGATTACTTTAAATGCCCATATCTTTAGTGTTTTTGAAGATTATAGCTTCAAAGTTTCAGTACATACTACTTAGATATATATTACATATGGCATATTCAAAAAATACACGAAAGACATTGATGAAGATTTTGACATGTGTATTTATTTTCGACATTTAAATTTTAGTTCGACATTATGAATATCTTGTTTGACAGAAACACAGGAGGGATGGCAAGCAGAATTCGTACAAAACATACCGGCCATTTCTTTGACCCAAACTTTGACATTCCCATGCAGTTTGTCAATAATTGACCTTTCAGCTGTCCGGATATCGTTAGCGTTTTACGTGCGTTGCTTGGACAAATTCTAAAATTAAGAATTGTTAAATAAAAACCAAAATCAACTATAATACAAACTATAAACCCTATAAATATATCCCTCGGTGATAAAATGATACTCAGTACAAATAAAAGACAATATGATATAAAATAAGATATTTCAAACTTATATAAAATAAGATGTTTCAAACTTAAATTATGTACAGAATATATGTACCACGATTTAAGCAAATGTATCCGCAAGACATTTGTGCATAACGCAATTATCAAGACCATCTAATGTTTATGAAGTTTATGAAAGTGACGCTAATGGTCATCTTGCCCAAAGCTGCGCATGCTAACATTCTTTGAAAAGCGATTGGTATTTTTTGTTGAACTAATTTGCTTTTTATTGCACTTAGTACGTACGAGGTATGTTTCAAAACGTTTGCAGTCGGTGAAATTCTTAGAAATATTCGTGGAAGCTGCTGAAAGTTGGCTCACGAGAGTAATCTCCATAACCTTCACACTTTTCCTCAAATTTTATCCAGTTTTTGAAACAATTTTTTGAACTTTGTTATTCTCAGCAAGTACAGATAAATCGCAAGCCATTGTGAAATTCTGGGGCCAAACCGTCGTCCAGAAATTCGGAAACGGGAAATAGCCGCAAGGGGTTAAATATGTAAGGAGAGTGAGATATCATGTTGACATTTTTAGCTTCAACTAGTCAACAATAATATACAGACTTTCCCACTTGACCGGTAGACTTCGATTAAATTTCGATATGCACGGGTCATCAATTTAAAACACACCAGCATCCTTGGAAAAGTTATACCTCCAGGCACCTTATTCATTTTCCTGATTTAACTTGATAAAACTTGAAATGTGTGTAATTTTTCCTATTAACCGCAATGTTATTGACGTGACGTCGCTGTATAAAAGATAAACATAACGTCGATATCGGGGATGAACTAAAATTAGTTTGTTTTCTGGTTGCTCAAACCGGCTTATTGATAACTGAGGACATAATTGGCTAACAGTTTCAGATTTACTATTCTTTGCTTAAATATTAGTTTCCGTTTCAATATAAAACAAGATAAGCAACATCAAGTACACTCATAAACAGCACCTTTTAACCGAACCTATACGTAGAAGAAACTTCCAGTCTCTGTCCAGAGATGTCGTTCCCTTCCGACCTGCCCGCATTAAGGCGAGCGCTGCATGAGAGAGATCGGAAAAAATCTCAAACTTTCATATCAATGAAACGGAAATATGAAACAGTCAGTTGAACACAGGACTTTCACAATAATAAGACACGTCCCTGGAGGAATCGAATTCAGGACTCTCTGGTCCTAACCATGTTCTATTCACTTTTAAAAAAAAAGTTATTATATTCATTTCCTTTGTATTCAAGTCGCCTTTTCATGAAATGAGTTGCCAGGAATCCTTTTTTATTTTTTTGCAATATCATTTAAAAAACACTGATCTGTATTGCTAACATGCATATCGGTTTAAAAATAAAGTTATGAATGTTTTAGGTACAAATAAAGGTTATTTCTGCCGGTTAGACGTCTTTCTTGGTAAAATAAGAGGTACTCTCGTTATCTCGACTACGGTTATCTCGATTTTTCGTTATCTCGACTAGATTTTCTCGGTCCCGATTTTTTCCCTTCTTGCTCTATATAATAAACTACGGATATCTCGATTTGTTTATCTCGATGTTTTCGTTACCTCGACTAAATTTTTGATCCCCAACTATGAAATTTCCTCTATTTTGACATCCGATATCTCGATTTGACATTTATCACCTGCCAAACAAGGTGCTTTTCACTCAGTGATTCGGTTAACGACCCAAAATTAATTGTTTGTTTGCGACGTAAGCTGTGTAATATACGGAATGGGTAATTTGTATTGAATTGTGTCAAAACTGAGAAAAATTATACAGATAACATCTCGATATTGAAAAAAACGGAAGAGTCATGTCGGAGGGCGGAAGTCATGAACTTGTCCGAGCGCCAGTCGAACAATCTAGAGAAGGGTCCGGTAACCAACCTGGGAGGATATCTGGATCGGCAAACGCTGAGAGTTTTGGAGAAGTACCCGGGGGGAATCCAATCTTTCGGAACCGGGGTGCAAGGCAATATGAATATGATTTAAACTTACGAGCTAGTTTCGTTTCACAACCTGTGTATTACACAGATCATAAGATGGTAGAGAGAAGCAAACGTCTTTCTATCAACAATAACCTTCCTTACCCCCCTCCTATCGCCTATCGAGCATATTTTATCCAACTTCGGTTATCTCGATTTTTCGTTATCTCGACTAATTTTCTTCGGTCCCAAAAAAATCGAGATAAAGAGAGTCGACTGTACTTGTTAATGTGGTCCTGGGACTGAAGAGTACCTTTTCCTGTCCAAAGTTGAGTTTACGACTGGAATCAGACAGACTACAGGAATTATGAGCTGGGACGTTAATATAGAGTAAATATAGACCTCAAAAAACATTTTATTATGGACTTTTGCATCATCTTGATTACATCTGTGCAGATCTAACATGAATTTCTCTACCGCAACTCGCAAAATTGACCCATTTTACGTAGGAATATGGCAAACAAAACCTTCTTCATTGTTTGGTTAGCAGTTCTTAGTCGCATGGCATTTTTTGCGAGTCTATACTGTTTTGGCGTTTTGACACATCGAGTTGACCACTAATTTCGTCACTTTCTTTCGAAATCTTGGGTGTTTCTTCAACAGCTTATTTGCCATTGGTAATCTAACGACATCCCCTTGGTTGAAATCCCCTTGATCCAAAAATGGCATAGTAGTCATAATCCCCTCAATGAATTGTACAAGTGGAAAAGCATATATTGAATAAAAAAACTGAATGTTTGATTTGTCTCTAGATCAATTTTACTATAGCGAATAATTGAAAAAAATTAAAACTTTTGAAATGAAAATGTAAAATCAATTAAAGGGATTCTGACTACTATGACATTTTTGGACCAATGGGATTATGACCAAGGGGATTTTGACTGTCTCCCACGAGTTCACACTAAATCAAAAAAAATTGGCAACATTATTTACCTGGGTGCGTGTTTTCAAATTCAGTGTTTGATCTAGTTTAGTGTTAGCTTATTCTTCGGCATTTATTATTTTATTTTATTATAGTCTCATTCACATATATTATACATGCAGACATAATGAACATAAAATAAAATTATAAATTATGCATTTCATACATATATGTGACCATTTTCAGTTATAATTCTAAAATACGTAATACATGGTTTAGTATTAGACCTGACCGGCGCACTCGCACTCGCACACGTAAATGTAAACGTACAACGTACAACTGCCTAATTTCGGGGGTGATCTCAAACGATTCTAGTATCATATGAAATCTTGGTTACGTTCATTTTTAAAAAGTCTTCATCATTATATAATATCACTATATAATCATTACTATTCGTGAATTGTAGAACTAATACAAGATTGAACATATACACCGTCATCATAATCATCATGAAGAGAATCATCCTTGCAATTAAATGAATCAATAATCAGTTTCATCACAATCGTCGTTTTCATGAGAGTCATTCTCCCATCAACATCAGTTGTAACATTATCAAAATAAAACAAATAATGTCCCCAACACATGTTTTCAATCGCACCGAGAGAAATCTAGAATAAGAAATTATTATTAACCCGGTTTTTTTCTTAAAACCTGGTAATTACAATGGCGTTGTCGTATGTCGGGCGGGCGGATGGTCGTCAAACATTTGGTTTCTGCTCAATAACTTTAGAGGAAGTTTGCGATTGCATTAAGGGCTCCATGCTCAAGGTCATGGTCACTCTTACTAAAAATAGAAAAATGGTTTCCGCTCAATAACTCGAGGTAGGAGTGACCATTGCAATCAAACTTGGTGTGTAGGAAGACTGTGTTGAGAGGAAGCTTGGAATTGCATTTTGGGTCACTAAAATCAAAGTCAGTGTCACTGTTAAAAAAATAGAAAATAAGATTCCAATCGATAACTCAGGCTATACTCGGAGTGACGAATTACAATGAACATCAGTGTGTAGGTAGCTTATGTGGAGATTTGCATTGCATTTAGGTAACGAGATACTAGGTCAAGGTCACTGTTATTGAAAAACGATTGTTTTTAAAATTGTTCTAAAAAAATTATTTTCGGGGGTCAATGTCATTGTTACTAAAAAAGATTTTTTAAATTCTAAAATTGTTCTGAAAAAAAAAGAATATTTTCTGGGTGCGGGGTTCAAGGTCATTGTAGTTTTATATATGTTTTTTTTCTTTAATATTAATAAAAGATTTTCTTTGAGGGGGCGGGGTGTCAATGTATTTTTTAAATTCTCATATTTTTTTTGGTCATATCACTGTTTTTTTGTCAAGGTCACTTGAAGATTTTTTTTCTAAATCTAGATTTCTTCCCGGAACCATTGAAAACCTGTATTGGGGACATCATTTGTTTTATTTTCATAATGTTACAACTGATGTTGATGGGACAATGACTCTCATGAAACCGACGATTGTGATGAAACTGATTATTGATTAATTTATTGCAAGGATGGATCTCTTCATTATGATTAAGATGATGGAGTATATGTTTAATCTTGTATTAGTTTTACAGCACACGACAGTAATAACTATTATTAGTATAATAGTGAATGGTATTGCATAACGATGAAGACTTTTTAATAATGAACGTAACCAAGAATTCCTATGATACTAGAATCGTTGAGATCACCCCCGAAATTAGGCAGTTGTACGTTGTACGTTTACATTTACGTGTGCGAGTGCGAGTGCGCTGGTCAGGTCTATTAAAACTATTACATTAAATCACAAATTCTTTATCACAATACACAATTAATATGAACACAATTACTTAAATATATTGCACAAGATGCACACTGGAAAGACTGGAGTATATAACAACATAAAACTAAGCAGCAGTTGCTAATCTTTCATTAAAATATAATTTGAAGAATTTAGAATAAGACACTAACCAGAAAAATTCAAACGTAAATCCGCTGGGATTGGGTTTTTTGTGCATAAATATATTGTTGATAAATGTGAAATACTAGAATCTCAATGCGAGTATATATACTTGCTTAAATTTGACACGTATTCAGTATGAAAAGCAAAGCATTGTAATAGACTCTATGTACAATACCTCCAGAACAATCATGTTTCTATAATGACGGCGAATTTTTCGAAATCCAGAATGTCGTCTCTGCTAAATGTAGTGAATATGACTTTGTCATGTTTACTGGTGCTGTCAATGGTCACTCCACAGATCTTCTTAATTACATGGAATCTGATGACTTTTTACCGAGCTACTTAAAATTAGATGATGATACTTTAAGTCTATTAAATACAATCAATCAACTAGATAAATTAAATGTATTGCGTTTCGTTCGTCTCAGTGTACTAAAGTCAATGCTACAGGACGTACACTGCTTGAATTATGTTAAGTAATTGCTTGTTCATTGTTAACGGGAGCAATGGCGCAGATAGATTACTTGGAAAGCTCACATTTAGAGATAAATCTGTAATTGAGTTTTCGATTGCTTCCATAAATTGTATACCTCTTAGAACTCAGTTTGAGGTAATTGAGCTCGAGTCTTTGTTCTCTGATTGACATTGTATTTTTTCAATGTTTTAACCATTTCCACACTCCAGTTATCTCCCAGTTATCAACCAGATACACCAAGACAAACACACGACTCTAGTTAGTTTAAAGAATTGTTCGCCACTAGAAATCATGTATTACTAGTTAAACTCTAGTACTCTTAGTACTTTTGTTTAATATATAATGAAATGTTTTACAAGAAATTAAGCAAGTTAGTTCTAATGCATTTAATCACTTATCTCTTGTATAGATTGTTAATTTATATCCATGTATAATCCATATTCATATGCATGTGTGAATTCTTATTTGTAACGTATTCATTAATTGATTCTATTTTCTTAAACTTAACTCACATATCGATTTCAAAACGTCGCACTATATTGTCTCTGATTACAATGTACATGTAGCATATTATTATGATGCAATGATTTTATCAATGAAATACTTTAGGTTTACAAATGTAATGAATCAAGCGCGATCCTCACGTGCAATTTGGCTAATTCTTCAACCCTCCCCCGATTATACCTCCAGCCGAAACCGTTACATGAACTGGTTTTACCAATGACGTTATTTTGTCACAACGTTTATGAATTAGCACGATCTGTCCGTGCAGTTACGTTAATTCTCCCAACACCTATGGCCAATTTCTTTTTTGTTGCTTGAAGCCTGGTTTGAAACCTAGATTGAACAAGCTGATTTTCAATCCAGGATTGAATCCAAGCTAATGCGGATTTGTTGCCGACATGGTAAAACCTGTGGCTTCAAGTACTTTTAGACGCTTTCGTTATATAATTTGACCAAAAAAAGAATTAGAACAAGTTCCAATCGCAATCTTGATTACATTACGACAGCTATTCCCAAAATAGGTAGAAATGCTGTTTAGTATAACAGGTTTTTGTTTGATTTAACACAATTGCATATTTTCCTATACCTATGAGCTGATTTATTTGTGACACAGGTAACAAATATGTTTACGATTACACTCAATACTCTGGTGTTTAATCAAGCTCACATAATGTTCAAACGTTGATTTCTAGAAGACAAACGGTAGACCAGGATTCTTTTTGAGCAGTAAGAAATATGGCCTCTGCAAGCATGATCTAGCTTTCATAAACTTGATCTAGATTCTACAAGGACACAAATCTGATTGTATTTCACATTATAGCGTAGTAAAAGTGACCTCTGTGACAGTTTTTATATTTCGACACGAAGCCCTGGTATTTTACCCTTGAAAACCTAAAATCGAATTTGTCCGAGATAATATCAAGGTCATTATTTGGACTAAAGACATAATAAGATTTGCCTGTACAGTTTAGTTAAGGTAAAAACGCTATTTGAAAGGTAAAGCTGGGATAATCAACCACCATACACACACAATTGGTGCATACAGTGTAAGAAATACATCTTAGCAGCACTTCATTTTGATACTCAACGACCGGACGCAATTATCGGAATGTTACACCAGTATGCTTTCCAAGTCAAGTAATATAAATGTGTGCTACAAACTGCATAGTAATACATAACTTCTTATAAATCCATAACAGTCATATGGTGAGGTTAGGGTAAACTAAATATTCTCAATAAAACACTGTTTAATTTAAGATAAATATGCATACCGGTATAGTCGCGAGACCTATCAAGGAAAATCCTTGTGATGAGGAAGAATCGACTAGGTTGCCACCACATATCGTCATTTTTGTTCCGATGATTTTGGATTGCAGTCTTATTTCTGTGCTGCAGCTATAGTATGAGAAAAGGAATTCACTATGTTATAGTAATTGTCAAACTATAGCTATCGTATACTTTCTGATATCGATCTTTTTAATTAGGAACCAGCAAATCCGACACCGCTGGTGCAAACGGGCGTTCAATGTGCCGGCTTCCGGAAACGGATGTGCTAGATCAAAATGTATACATAAAGGTAGGTGAGCTTACGTTTTGATTTTCCCTAACATTTCGGCTGCTGTACTAAAACAAGAGGGTCATGATGGCCCTATGTCGCCCACCTGACTACTATTGGCTATAAAAGGGGGTCATGGTTCTAACATAGAGTCCACTACACAATGCTAAGTAATATTTCAAATATGTATTATTTGCCTGTCGGCCTTCTGTTTTTTTAAAGTTGTCCCTATATACGCCTATGTATAATCAAGTGACTTCCCCCCTCCCAGGAAGGGGTTATTTTGACTAGAGGCTCATAATTTGAACAACCTTGGTATATGTCCACTAGACAATGCCACATGCTAAATATTTAAGCTCTAGGCCTTGTGGTTTCAGAGAAGAAGACTTTTAAAGTTTTTCATATTTGTTGCCATAGCAACCAGAGTTCTGCATTGAATGGAATTGTTTTAACAACTTTGATAGAGCTGCATTCAAGAAACATCCCTGCAAAGTTTTATCAATATTGGCCCCGTGATTTCAGAGGAGATGTCGTTTGAAGGAAATGGTGGACTGACGGACGACGGACGACGAACAACGTAGGACAGACCCCGGACGGAGAGTGATCCTAATAGCTAACTCTGGCACTTTGTGCTAGGTGAGCTAAAAAGCAGAATGTGATACGTTGTGTGGTCACAAGCACAGAAAGATTCAAAGAACAATATTCAAAATTGAATGAGCTGCGAACAACATGAGTTGACATAAACATTATCGTGTGTATCGTAGATTATTTCACATTTCATTCATTGGTTTTCTGTTTATATGTACGTGTTTTAATTCAATTACGACTATTCTTGTTGAAAATTCTAATCTGATGCAAATTTATGACGGGAAAATTTGACCAAATTATAGCGATGTCGGATGTGTTGGACCTGAGTGGGATACGTAGGTACTCGCCGTGGTTTCCGCATTCATTCTGACTATACATCCGATCTGAAGCATCTGTCTTTATGAAATGATAAAATTTTGTCCAGCACATCCGACACCGTCAAAGTCCGAACATCGAACGTCGTTTGCACCAGCGGTGTCGGATTTACTGGTTCCTTCCCCGTGAAGTAGCTAGTTTCAACGCAAATCATAATGGTGTTTAGCATTCCCAATAAAAATAACATAAACATGGGCCTTACGCGATGAATATGCTACTTCATCTGACGCTCAGGCGCATATTTGCGACAGCTGCTGCAAAACAACGCCTTTTCAGAATAAAACAAATAAGGTCTAGGGTAAGGATTACTTAAACAAAGTCTACGTTTGCTCGTAAAATGGGAATGTTGTAAATCTTATTTTAGACTTTCCTTAAATTATTATTGATATTTCACGTCTATCAGTGCCTCTGTTTCCCCTCTAGATAATTTGACTACATTTTTTATAATTCTCTAGCAGCAGTATTTTGAAAAAGTTTTTCGCATAAGGCTAATAATCAAAGCGAAAATTACTAACCTGAATTTGAACGAATTATTAAATAATCCAATATGTATTTATTTATTCTATTTTCAGAAAGACTATTTATCCGACAAAATTACAATATCATGTTTTCAGTTAAACTCGCATCTTTTTCCAAGACGAGACCAAGCTGATGTGTTATTTCAACCGTCGGTATAATAAAGGTAGCGGCAGGCTGACAATCAGTTCAACGTGGTCATCCACATAGTTTTTGCTTCAATCCATATACATATGCGTATAATCTATGTATTAATACAGATACAAATGAAAGTTTGCATTTGTTACATTGTTATATTCATATTTTAAATATACACACACTGTCCAGCTTTCTAAACAAATGATCATACTATTGGAGGAACATTAGTAGTGAAAAAACATCAATTAGTGATTTAGTCACTGTATACTGAGCAAACCGACAACTCTTTTCACCTCCAGCAGCATACGTATGTCCTGAATTCATTATGGTAACTAAAACATAATTACAATGACTTTATCGAAATCAGCTAAAACCATGCGCCTTTGTTCACAAGATGAAATGACATGATTTGAAAAATTCAAAAGGAATTTCATATATTCTGATATGTAACCTATCTGATTCGATGCAACTTTAAACCTACAAAGAATGTTGTACCATTACTTCAAAGAAAATGAGACTTCTTGCTTAATATACAGTACATATTTTGTAGTGGGTACTTAATCAAGCTTATAGTCTTATTACTAAATTCATCCATATCAATTTCGTCTACATGTCCTTATAATTTTCATATCAGTTCAATATGTAATACTGGACGCATGTTTCACTTCACATCAATATAAGCATATGTCTATATAAACATGTACATTCTGAATACAAAATAGTTTCCCCGACCTTAAGGTTCCAGTATAAAATAAAGCACTTGTGTATTATTGAAATTGTATGCTACCAAATTATCAAGCGCTACAAACGCTTTTAAAATTCCAATATAAACATAGAGTGTAGCGGTGCCGTTAAGCGAGCTCATCAACATTTTTAACAAATTTTCTCAAATTGCCATGAGGTGTTGATTCTATTCATTTCTTTTACATTTTATGTTTTGGTGAAATTAAAATTTTCACTTGAAACTGTGCAACAGCAGCTTTCACAGATGACAAATCGGTACTTCCGCATGATGGTAATCTCCATGTACGGAACATTTAGTCCAATTAAAAAAATAAAACAATTTCTATGTATAAAAGAGTAACAATATTGACATGAACATGTGTACATATGCAGGATTCTAAACTATGACCTCTTAAGTGTGACCTCGGCCTTCAAGTAAAGAACGCGGGACTTGCATGTGACACGGCATCACCATGTATTCAACCATTGTGCCATGTAAGTTACTTTTAATTCTGCTGTGCATGACATAGTTACCATTTAAACAGGATTCCACTACTTTTTAAACTCTGAATGTGACCTTGACCTTTGAGGCAGGGTCGCGGAATTTGCACGTGACACGTAGTCTTGATGTGCTGGACATCTGTGCAAAGTTATTTCAAAGTTTTTTAATGTATGAAAAAGGTCAAAGGCCAGTCACGAATGTGGGCATACATACAGGATTCTAATACTTTTGAAAGTGTGACCTTGGCATTTTAGGTAGGGTAATGGGTCAAAAAACGGACAGACTGACAGACAATGCGATTTTATTATTCCCACTTGCAGGGGCATGAAAATATACCTGTATGCATTGGTATCCAAGACTGAATGATCATACAAGTCAAAACTTTCAACCAACTGACTCGCATAACTCGCGTTACTACGACAACCAACAAAATAAGATTTTTAGTATCCTTTACATATACGAGTAAAATATTTGACATAGCCATGTAATTAAGTTCTGAGCATTGTCTCGATGAGATGGGCATTTGACCTAAGTTTTACGAAAATCCTTCATGGTTTGTGAAACATGAAGCAGCCAAGGAACACCAATAACACCGTGATCTTGAGCCAGCGTAGTTTGAACTTACGTTCTGCATATCTGCATTTGATCTAATTTTCTAGACAATTGTGAAAATCCTTAATTAGGGTTAAGAGATATTTAGCACATATATAAAAGATAACCCTTAAGTGTGACCTTGACCTAGAGCTGATGCGGTTGGAACATGAGTTGTGCTTATCGTCCAAATGAAATGAAAAGTTGTCCCCGATAAAATCCTTTATGCGGTTAAGGAGATTAACCGGACATGAATGGAAGATTTGAACGTTTCGCTTTAAGTTAAGACATTGAATTTGTCCCAGACAAATCAGGCAGGCAGACAGACACATGCACGCACTCACGCACTCAATTAAAAAAGATTATTTCGTAGTCTTGCAGAATGTTGTAATTGTTAAAGAAACATTTGCCAACATAGGATAAATCGAGAAAACAGTAACTATCAGAGTCTTTTAAAGTATTTCTACACTAATTCTGGACACACTGATTTAAGTGTGTTAAAAGGGAAGATAATTTTCTCAAAATTATAAAAATTGCCTATATTGGTTAAATAATAAAAAAATGCATTTTCAAGCAGAACAAGTATCAACAAGAAGACGCGGCAATGCCGCCAAAGCAGGTTTAAACAGCGCCTGTAGAAATTGTAGAATTAAAAAAAAACAGTCATCTTGACTCCTCCCTATCTTAGTAACAGTGCCCTTGACCTTGACCCTTGTGACCTTGGGTCCAAATTTTTTTCGCTACTATTTAAAAACTTTTTTTTTTTAAACATTTTTAGTAACAGTGACTTTGACCCTAGTGACCTTGACCCCCCATTTGTTTCTGCTTAAAACAATCTAAAAACTAAAAACAAATAAAAATCTATTTCAGTACCAGTGACCTTGACCCTAGTGACCTTGACCCCTAAACAATCAAAAAAACTAAATTATATAAAAATCTATTTTTAGTAACAGTGACATTGACCTTGATCCAAGTGATCTTGACCCCAAAAATTGTTTTTTTTGCTTAAAACAATCTAAAAACTAAAAATAAATAAAAATCTATTTTTAGTGACCTTGACCTTGACCCTAATGACCTTGACCAAAAAAAATTTTTTTGCTTAAAACAATCAAAATACTAAAAATAAATAAAAATCAATTTAGTAACAGTGACCTTGACCTTGAGCCAAGTGACCTTGACCCCAAAAAAAATTTGTTTGCTTAAAACAATCTAACAACTTAAAATAAATAAAAATCTATTTTTAGTAACATTGACCTTGACCTTGCCCCTAGTGACCTTGACCCCGAAAAAATTTTTTTTTGCTTAAAACAATCAAAATACTAAAATTATATAAAAATCTATTTTAGTAACAGTGACCTTGACCTTGAGTCAAGTGACTTTGACCCCAAAAAAAATATTTTTTGCTTAAAACAATCTAAAAACTAAAAATAAATAAAAATCTATTTTTAGTAACAATGACCTTGACCTTGACCCTAGTGACCTTGACCATAGTGACCCAAAGCTTCCTCTCCATGCAAGCTACCTACACACCAAGTTTCATTACAATTGGTCACTCCTAACTCAAGTTATTGAGTGGAAACCATTTTTCTATTTTTAGTAACAGTGCCCTTGACCTTGAACCAAGTGACCCCTAATGCAATCCCAAGCTTCCTCTCTACACAAGCTACCTACACACTGAGTTTGATTGCAATTAGTCAATCCTCACTTGAGTTATTGAGCGGAAACTATTTTTCTTTTTTAGTTACAGTGACCTTGACCTTGACCCTAGTGACCCCAAATGCAATTCCAAGCGGCGTCTCCACGCAAGCCACCTACCGACCAAGTTTCATTGTAATTGGTCACTCCTTACTTGATTTATTGAGCGGAAACCATTTTTCTATTTTTACTAACTGTGACCTTGACCTTGACCCTAGTGACCCCAAATGCAATTCCAAGCGGCGTCTCCACGCAAGCTACCTACAGACCAAGTTTCATTGTAATCGGTCACTCCTAGCTCGAGTTATTGAGCGGAAACCGTTTTTCTATTTTTAGTAACAGTGACCTTGACCTTGACCCTAGTGACCCCAAATACAATCTTAAGCGGCGTCTCTACGCAAGCTACCTACACACCAAGTTTCATTGCAATTGGTCACTCCTAACTAAAATTATCCAACGGAAACCAATGTTTGACGCCAGCCCGCCCGCCCGACATACGACATCGCCATTCTAATAAGTAGGCTTTTTTCAAAAAAACCTGCTTAAAAATTGTCTCGCTTGTGCGTAAAATGCAATTTTTTAAAAATTGTTATTCAACAGATAATTAAAACAAATGTCTAAACTAAGGTACTTTTACCGATAATAACTGTTTTAGTTTTGGTGGGGGAGGGGATGGCTGAATTGTTAAGTTTTGGGAAGATTCTGTCCCTTAACGTATTACTTATAGCTTTTATATTAAATTTCATCTCAATTAGTAAATTCAAAAATTTACTAACAAATCCTCTTTTGATTGGAAGTATTGCTAATTGAACGATTATAAAATACGGAACTTACTCTGTATAAAGGTGTTACACATCTGTATATTATAATTTTGCTTCATATAAACAGAACTGGTGAATATTGTCACAAACTCAGAAAGTACGGTTATGTTACATTTACCTTATACCGACACTGACTTTATAATGTATACACCTGTACTCCCTAAGACAGTTTGATAATTATTATTCATTTACTTAGACAGTCTAAGCACAGAACATTAGTTAGTGAAGATAAACCCCATGGCTACCAACTGCAAACGCTTTCATCAGAACGACTTATAGAATAAGGTACAAGCTGACAGCGAGGAAAAACCATAATTACAAGGAAAAGTAATCAATGCAATATATGCCATTTTATCTTTGGAAAAGACGCTGTAAAACACCAGAATATCGATTGTATATAGACATTCTTAATTGTAGTTATTTCGACCTCAAATAATTGTTATACTAGAAAATAAACAACATAATTACAACTACAATGTATTTCACTAAAATACAATGTATCATTTACTTATAAGATATTAAACACTCAACGGACATTTTAGCATGAGTATCCATCAAATTACACTACTGCTGCTTTCACAAACACATGCTAACAAATATGTTTATGTAATCTGTTAACTGACAGTGGTAACTAAACGGTATTGTTTTGTAATTTTAACTGTTGGCTGTGATTTCTTAGTAATAAACTTACCCTGTTCTGCTTGACATGTGAAGACATACAGATATATCAACACTACATCCATGACTTCTACAAGATGAACTCGTGTCTGTGTATTCGATCACATTCAGCATCATGAGAACATGTGCCTACAATTGTCATAAAACAGATACAAATATATAATCATAATCAGGACCCTATACGTAATTATTATAATATGACTGTGTAGTATGTAAATACGTATATTACATCATAATCATAGTCATTGCGAGAAAAGATGGTGTTAACAATAAGATATTGATTTGACACAGTTAATAAATAGAGCACCACAAGTAAGTTTCGCAGCTCAGTTGTGGTCACTTTTCGTAGAAATTTAGGAAATTTCAATAAATTCTGGGAACTATATGACGGAGGTATGCAAACTAAAATGAACATACTTATCACTCCTGCCAGTTTCCACTGATTTAAAGCCAGTTGAACAAATTGAGCACCAAAACAAACATCTCAAAGTACACTGAATGTGTGGAAAACCTATTGGGCAATAACTCATTAAAATGTTCTGAAAGTAATATGCCGACAATGTGTACTACATGTCAAGGCTCGGTACAAATAAATCCATTGCATTTTCATTGAATTCCGCCCAGAGGGGCTTTGGTTGTCTCTATTGTTCTTCTAGTCGCTTTAATTTTGAATACTACATGCATGGCAATTAAATCCTCTTTCAAAAGTGACCCACACTCCGTAGGGTTAATCCCTTTTTTTGATTTACGACACTTTATCATATAAGATACTGTCGGTTTTACACTCGACATTAGTTCAATAATTATAGGCAATAATATTTATTGATATGCAGAGATAAATAAGTGATTTTTGAAAATAACATGGGATAAGGAAAGTTCATTTGACAGTGTCTTTAGAGCAATGGGGTTCAGTTGTTCAGGACCACAAGCTTTGTAAGGATTTAGCATTTTATGAGTTTTTCAATACCACCGGTGCTAATTTCTATGTTAGGCTTGTTTGGTATACGTGGACCCGATTCAATGTGATGGGAACCATAATATCATCTTGCACTGGGAAGCCAGACTAAATGGTGACTTTAGACTAAACAGTGATTGAAACTGGTGATTTAATGCTCTTGCCTCGCGTATATCATCATGGTAAAGTTTGCTTCGAGATTGTTAGGATGGTAGAGAAGCAGAATTATGCTTTGAATGTTTCAATAGAGAGTAGAAAATCTTTGTATTTGGCTTGGATGATGTGAAAGCATCAGTACTTTTTACATTAAATATATTACCTCAGGGTACAGATGGTAAACCTCTTTAGACTTTTTGCCGCACTAGGTGTTTTGGGGCAAGGAATCTTTTGTGGTCTGAGGTTTTATGTGATTTTTAAAGATATTTTATAATTATAAAAAACATGCTTTTGGTAATCCAACGTAAAATATTCCTTGTTTACTACAGGATTGGATGAACTCGAACTTATCTGTGTTGGAGTTAAAAGTACTAGAGAAAATTTCCAATAACGTATCTCTGTTTAGTGCAGAGTATATTCCCTCCCTATTCATTTTCGATGGTATTGTCCCAATGAGTGCTTTATGTCATCCAAGTTTGATGTTTGGTCACGGGAATATCTCTAGGCTTTTAGTAACAAATTTTAGCTGAAGTATTCACTTGAAACCTCCACAATGTTGTGATCACTGATGCCACGCAAAATGTTAACCTGGTCTACTAAGTAGGGGCGAGTAATGGAAATGTCTAAATTATTATCTCGAGTTGAAAGATTGGCCATATGCATAAGCTTTGCATCATTTAAGGTTTCTATGACATTTCTATAAAAAATAATGGTTCTTGAAGCCTGGAGAGGGGCTCAAAGTGTTCCAGTCGCCATCCATACATTAGAGTATTGTTTGGTGACCTTTTCGAGAGATTTGGAAAATTATATATAGAGATTTGGAAAATTATATATGCATGTGTACTTCTATATAATTATAATTAAGGATTAATTTCCTACAAGATCTAGTTTGATCCAGAGATCTGACAACTAAACTGGAGTTCAAATGGTAAATGATCATGCGGATAAATTACAAATCATTTCAAATGATTCAGATCTTGTTAATTTCTATTAAACTCTTAATAGTAAGATACATATATTTGATAATTTGTTAAATCGTTCATTATCTAATGATAGTGAACTCATTACAAACATAATTTGCTGCCTGTTATATAACATTTCTTTTCAAATGCACGGTAAAACCTTCCATTATGGGCCAAGTAAACATAAGATTAAAAATTTATTCGTGTTTAAACAATTCAGTGAACTAAGAAATCATTTCTTGATAGTAATATACCCGTCAGTTCACCGCCTTTCGTTTAGAATAGACTGAATCTTTTGACGAACAAATGTATTTATTGCAAGACTAAAGGACATGAATGTTTTTAAAGAAATAAGTAAAATGTTAAAATCAAGTAAGAAAAATCCTCGTAAATTTTGGAAATACATGTATATTCAGAAAAAAATAGTAATTTATGTTAAGATGGACTTTCTCTTGATGACTTTGTTGATCACTTAAAAACATTTCTTACACATACAATAGACAATTTATACTTGATGATGAAAATTACATGCGCAGTAAAACAAGAAATTGTGAGGAACCTGACAGGCATTTCATTGTACATGTAACAGAACTATCTACCACAGTTACTTTAAGTTCATGTAACAGAACTATCTACCACAGTTACTTTAAGTTCATTTCAAAGACACAAGAGCTGTGACTTCAGCAAATAGTTATATTTATATTAACGCTGATCAACTCAATACTTCTAACTATAGAGACTATAGAGGTATTACTCCTTTAAATGTTACGGCAAAACTATTGTCTTTAATCCTAAAAATAGAATTAACAAATTGGATAAATCGGAGCCAATATATAGTACAGTTTGGATTTATTGATACTCATAGTACGTCTGGTCATGTTCTTGTATGAGCTTATTTGTTCAAGTGTGTATATAGTAATGTTACAGCATGTGTTATATCAGCTTCGAATATGAAATTTGAGTTCGTAAATGGCACGCTTTGTTTGAAATAAAGGAAACCACGCTCGCCAATCCGTTCCAGTCTGTTTATCAATGACAAAAGTAGTTGTATCCATTATGAAAATTACATGTATATGAAATATTTGTCGATATACGAGGGATGATCAAGAATTAACCGAACTGTTTCTATTACTACGACATAAGTTTCAGTAGCAAGACGAAAATCCCACTATTCGATGTTCAATCTCTATTTTGAAAATTTCATTCCATTTGTATCAAGATATTTAAGACACATACAAAAGCAGCGAACATGTTACAGCAAGGCTGGGAACGTTAACGAACATACAGTGACGTTTGCTTATGTTGTTCTCGGTTTATCTATTGACACGCGATTAATCTACCTGGCACTGAATTTCGTTATGGAAGCAAATCATCCGCAAAATGACCCGCATTTCACTATGATCATGACTCTCACTATGATTCAGCAAATGTCATATCAGACTAACTCTAGCGAATATGCCAAATCCCACTTTACATTCTCTAAGTTGAAGATTTCACTCGAATATTAATAAAAGGAACATGGTATATTATGTAGATGTCTTTTGTATCATATCTCATGTTTTAAGTATTGGAGTTTTTATGTTAGTTATAAAATGTAATGAAACCGCGCATTTTCTGTGATTCTTACAACGCCATACTTTACAATACTTGCCAACCTGTTAGGTAATGACCATTACAAGCAACACCAAAATTCAACATAAGAAACACAAGAAAAAAACATGCAACTGTATCTATAAATGATTATTCAGACACGCTCACCAGACAGTTTAAAGCGGATAACTCTGGAAACGCTGAGAATCAATTTCCATATTTCAGGGAAAACTGTAATTTCGTAACCACTAGGAAAATGATCCACAAGTCTATGTTTATTTTGATTAACACATTACACAAACACTCATCCTGTATCGGATTTCGTACTTTTTTAACGTTTACCTTTTCAGTTATCATCTTACACAAAAACCTTATTTTTGTTATGCCCTGTCGGGGTGACCCCACTATTATCCTCCTGATAGGCGTGACCAAAGGAAGAGTCAATGTTGACCCTAGGGGCATGATTAGAACACACTTGGTTGAGACCCACTAGACAATGCTACATACTACTTATCTAAGCTCTAGGTCTTGTGGGCTTGGAAAAGAAGATTTTTAAAGGTTTTCCTACATAAGCTTTTGTAAAATTGAGTGACACCCGGTGCAGGGTCAATTTTGATTTGGTAATCATCATTTGAACAAACTCGGTAGAGGTCCAATAGATAATGTTACATACTAAATTTCTAAGCCCTTTACCTTGCGGTTTTGCAGAAGTAGATATTTAAATCTATGTAAGTCTATGAAAAACAAGTGATCTCCTTGGTGGGGTCAATATTGACCCTGGGCGCAAGATTTCAACAAACTTGGTAAAGTCTACTAGGCAGTTCTACATGCCAAATGTCTTAGCTCTGTCCTTTGCGGATTTGGAGAAGTTGTTTTTCTATGCGAAATCAAAGGCTTTTTTTCCATAACTAGATGCCCACGTGCAACATGTCGAGCCGCCAGCTGTCAAAGAGGCTGTCTCCTGACCAAGTAGAGATAGGTCAAAATACACCTAAATATTGGATGTAACATTCATATTGTTCCAAAGAAAAGTGGTCTCGATTTTTTTTCTACGGCCAGTAATTAAAAAGTTACAATATAAGCTATTCATAGTAAAACAAAGGGAAGTAATTCTAAAAACAGGGGAAGCTCATGATAATGAACATTTGTGCCAAGTTACATCAAAATCCCTCCATGTATGAAAAAGAAATCCTCCGGACAGATATATTCTTGAATTTGACCTATAATCTCTAAGTGTGACCTTGACCTTGGACCTAGGGACCTGGTTCTTGCGCATGACACTTTGTCTCATGGTGGTAAATATTTGTGCCAAGTAACATTAAAATCCCTCTTTGCATGAAGAAGAAATGCTCCGGACAAAGTCATTCTTGAATTATTCTTGTATTTCACCTTTTAACCTTTGACCTCTAAGTGTGACATTGACCTTGAACCTAGGGACCTGGTTCTTGCGCATGACACTCTGTCTCATGGTGGTGAACATTTGTACAAAGTAACATCAAAATCCCTTCATGCATGAAGAAGATATGATCCGGACAACATCATTCTTGAATATGACCTTTAACCTTTAAGTGTGACCTTGACCTTAGACCTAGGGACATGCTTCTTGCGCATGACACTCCGTCTTATGATGGTGAACATTTGTGCCCAATAATTTAAGAATCCCTTGATCCATGGATAGGTTACAGCCTGGACAAGCTAAAATCGGACGGACGCACGCACACACGGACATACACCGAACCGCCATTTGGACAACTATATCGAGCTTTCGCAAGCGGCTCGACAAAAACCTGTGTACAATCAAGTGACCAAATGACGTGGTAATTTTTTAACCAGGGGGGCATGATTTTCGTAGAGGTCTACTAGTAAATGCTAGATGTAGCATATTGAAGCTCTGGTGTGATTTAAGTGAAGAGTTCATTTTCAATTGTCATGGTAACCAGAGTTCTGCATGCAATTTAATTCTTTGAACAATTTTGGTAGAGTTTTATGCAGGAAAACTTCCTGCTAAGTGTCATCAAAATACCCCTAGTGGTTTCAGAGAAGATATCATTCGAAGCAAATGTGAAATGCACCAAATGGCTATAACACATCGGCCGTGTATCATTTTTAAAGATGCTTCTGGAATATTTTGTTTTCAATCAAAGACTTACACTAATGCACGTAAACTATGTTTGCTGGTATATTATTATCAAACAGTAAGGGAATGTTGCTTAAAACTGCAAAATATCTTAGAAACGCATTTAAATTGTGCAGTTCATATTCACAACAAATCATTGTACAGTTAACTACCACTATGTGGAGACAGGTAATAGCTGTGCATTAATAATTATGTATGTACACTTTCTTCAATTGTGTGTATGAATATCCATGTAACTTGATGTCCTTTCCATATTTGCCGGCATGCATTATATTGGAATTTTTGTTCTGATTGTACCTAATGAATGAAATGGAATGTGAAATGCAGTGTCCTCATAGCACAATCCATTGGATTAATTAGTCTAAGAGCGGATAGACAAACATACGGGATGGACAGACGGGCGAACGTATTTACAATGTAGCGCCATATACTCCGTAAGTTCGTATCTCAGGATATAAACACTGCTCCACAGCAACGAAATAAAACTTACCCCTGCGAGGTTCTTTTGTGTAACAGCAGGTGTTGTCAAAGGTATATTTGGGAAGAACTGTGACAATGCTGCCTTATTTGTCAAACTTAATATGTAGATATGTGTCGTGAACAACAGGCTGCTGACAGCTGTATCATTACACGTTGCTTTGAACTCAGTGGGTCTGAAATTTTACACGGAACATACTGATTCGCAGGGTTTTGAAATAGGTATATGGTATAAAGTGTTATATGGGTGATTTTAAATGTGTTAGACATAAAATATATATGTGTACTTTGATTATGTGACAAATGGCTCAAAATATGATCTTTCAAGGCTTAAGCAACTTTTTTCATAACTTTATATTAGATTATATGCCTTATAATATCTTAATGTACCACACAATGTGCATAATTCATACTCAATTTTTCATATTTCATATTTATGCATGTCTTAGTGTATATCTTACTCATGTTACGGGTACTTTATACTTCGTGCTAATCTTACATACTTTATGTTACTGTTGATCAATAGCTATACAGAGCTATTATTATCTTGTTTTATTATGCCAACTCAAAATAAAAAAATGTATCTTGTACGGGCGGACAAACCGGCGATTGTTTGCTTCCCCTTCAGAGAGCATGAAGAGCATAGAAAGGAGTTGGGTTTGTGAAATAATAGTGCAAAAACATGTCAGTTTCTATAAAAAATATACTTTAAACTAAATGAAAACTATATCAGTATCTTACTATTGGCAATTTGATCATAGATGTACATCATCAATCATAGGACTTCATACATTTTAGTGTTATGTACATAGATATTCCAAAGTTAACATATTTTGTTGTATAAATGAACAGATATGAATGTCTTACAATTTAAACAACTTACCCTGTCAAAGTGAAATGTAAGATTGTTACGTTTATTTTAGTTGCATCTGGACACATTTCTTGCAAAATAAAATGACTGAGTAACTGCTGCAAATGTTGAGGCGTGAAGTCCACAGGCAGCGTAGATCCAGACAGTCTTGGAAGCGTCAACACATCTGCAATGCATGACTATATTTTGTCACCTTGAATGATAGTATACAATCTATAATATTTTCATCAAACAGCTATTTTTGAATAAACTAAATAACAATTGTCATATTTTTTTAATGGACTACTAAATTCGAATTCGATAAGTTTGGTGGAAAAGAAAGATTACACAAAACAGAAATACACATAATAATAGAAATATTTTGTGCCTTGTGAAACATTTCAGAGAATCACCTAAATAAACGTACGGTTTCAGAATCAATGAGAACATCCGCAATACTATTTGAACAAGCCTGCAAGTTAGCATATGTTGCTGATATGATAAGGAAAACTTATTACAATGGGTCTCCAAATACTACATTTGGACAACAACATATTGTAATACCAACTAATTTCATTAAGGACCCAATATCAAAGAAAAAGTGTCTAAAGGTCAATACATATATTAAAATATGTCATCAAAACATGATTATTAAATTATTAGATCCAATACGGAAATACTTGCTGAAAAATCAAGGGCTCAGTAATGAACCTTTCATGGCTTTGCGACAGACATAAATAAATAGGACAGGAGAAGAAACTTCAGTTCATTAAATACATATTTTTAAGGAGTATATATATTTGAAACAAACAGTCAGTTAATTTTCAAGTTGCATTTGTATTTTCGTTGTTTCTATTTGCAATTATTGTATCAAAGATTCATTTTAGCTGGTTTGAGCAAAGGGATTTTTGCATTTTTGATTAACTGCTAGATTTGATCTCAAAAACTGTTATTCCAATTAAGTTTGAAGATCTTTTGCATCTATCAACTTGTGCAATTTCGATATACATAATTATAATTATACATGTATATGTAAATTCCACTTGTGATCAATAATAAAGTAATATTTACCAGTATCACTGCAAGATGGCAACAGACTTGGTGTTTGATTCTTTGAACAGATACTATAAGGTTTTGTTGTGCACTGCTTGCTGCAATCAGGACCTGTGTATCCGTCTTGGCACCAGATTCGTAAGCCTATATCTAAACTAAATGTAAAATAAATGTAACGTTGCAGTCAAATGTTAATTTGTACAAACAGATGTTGCAAAAGGTGCAGATTTGCACGATGCATGGGTCATAACACGTAAACAAAAATAAGTTTATGTAAGCATTTTTTCACCAGTTCAGTCTAAATGTTTTTAAAATCATTGAATAATTTTCTTGTCAGCTCTAAGGCAAAGTATCACAGATTCATTTGTTTAACTTATGGTAGTGAAAGGATATCCTTAAACAGTATCAAGTAGAACAACTGCCAGTAACAAAACCGATAGAAAAATAATCAAAGCGCTGTGAGCGCTGAAGGCCTGGGGGCTATAGCTTAACTCCCCGAAAAACAACTTTTGACCTACGTGTTTTGCGCTGAACCTTACCTAAAGCGCGGGTCGAAATGTGCAGAGGACGAAATTCAATATATGACACAGAATAAATGATTCACAAATATATGGGTGGCAGGGAAGGAAGTTTATTTATAAAACGTACGTTAAATGAAAAATAATCACATAGTCAACATTATAAATTGTTAAGCCAATAAAAATAATTCGATCTGCGCTTTGTACAACTTCAAGCGACATGATCTGATGATGTGGATCGAAAATTATTGTGTACCAAGAACAAGACCTTGAAACAGAAATAAACAAAGCAATACCAGCAATGAAATATAAATACAGTACTGTACAATGTGTATAACAGAGAAAACCAAAAATGATTCTGGGTTACCTTGTAGTTGTAATCGGTGGAACCGTTCACTGGGCCTTGACATGCAGCGTCCTCGATAAATGGCGGGTGATTTTGATAACGTGAGTTCGTTCTCGGGAATGTACGTAAATTATATCTTTTTTTAGAGAAATTTATTTTTAGGTAAATATATATGTAATCGTTCGTAAATAACAAAGTTGTCAATGAAATAACATCGGAAATGTGAAAATCAAACTACAAACTCTTATATGGAGCTCCGTACGTTTCCGTAAATTTCCATAAATATCCGTACTTTTCCGTGATATGCATATGATTATCTTCCGTAATCAGCTAACAGCGCATTAATTTCTAAAACAGAAAAAATGTGTAATGCAGCCCGTAAGCTATATACCTTCCTGCAATCGTTTGAAGTTGTATGTACTCTTTTTATTTGTAATATGTTCTTATCATATGCGACATTCAAACAGAAGATTGATCTGGTCTATCTTGCACTTATTTCGCATAGCGCATGTTTACAGTTGTTATTCGCACATAGCACAGTTAAATTTCTTGCAGTGTTTGAAATGTGGTATACTAACTTAGGCCTAGGGGACTTTCAGTCCCCAGGCCAATTAGACACAGAAGAATTAGGGAAGGTACACAGTACAGCTAAACTATCGAAAATATATTGTTGCAACTCATTCATTTTCAGCAAGTGAAGTGATATGTAATGGTTGTTGCTAATGCAGGTAGAATTCATTTTGTAGTACAAAAACAACCTTCAGTATCTAGAGCTAAAACGTTTTACTCCTCAAACTGTAAATCTGGACAGGGCATATCCAGATGATTGCAGTTTACATATTGTCCCGTCGCTTTCAGAGATACTTGTTATTTATTGATAAGTAAGCATGCAGTATGGTGATATACAGTATTGAATTGGACGAGAACGTATGCCTTAAAATATAATATCTATAATTCGAAATTGTGCCACATGTGAAAGGTTTATTTGTACTGTACTACATGTAATTAAAAGAAATTGTTCCGTCAAAAACACATTCAATTTGAAAGAATCCATGTGTCTTAACAGGCAAAACTAAAAACATACGAAACGGGACAGAAACGCATAGTGATTTCTCGTTACCTTCCTGTAATCGTGTATTCAACTGAGTAATTGACAATCAAATAAGTATAAAACGTATAAACTGGGGACTGAAATGAATGGATTGTGAATTTCTGACTGATATAGTTCATGTGGCGTACATACATAAACTGCAGCTTATATGTAAAAGTTAACTCACAGAATAAATTCTTCCTTGCTCTACATTTAAATTGTTATAAAGAAACATAATAACTTTACCATTTCGTTCGTATTGAACAGCATAAGTTAATGTTTTTGGAAACGAGATACATCAAAGTTACTTAGATTGTCGGCATCTGAATTTTAGTGCATAGAAAACCTGGTTTGAAAAGTTACTTCTGTCAAGGATGTCTAAAACAAACGTTGCTAAAGACGCTGAGAAGTACTACAGTTATTTATATCAACAATATGGTGGCTGATTTGGTACACTTTTGTGCGTCGTGTTGTCGCCAGCGACAACACGACAAAACGCCAAACGGCGCGTTGTCGCACTGTCGTCTTGTCGTCCTGTCGCTAGCGAAGCACGCCATATGCGCGTTGTCGTGCGGCGTGTTGTCGCGATGTCACATTGTCGCTCGGCTCAAATTGAAGGATTGGTTATTTGGCGCTTTGTCGCTCGGCACATTATCACCATAATACAACACGCCGCACGACAACGCGCCGTTTAGCGTGCTTCGCTAGCGACAGGACGACAAGACGACAGTGCGACAACGCACCGTTTGGCGTGCTTCGCTAGCGACGACAAGACGACAGTGCGACAACGCGCCGTTTGGCGTTTTGTCGTGTTGTCGCAACACGACGCACAAAAGTGTACCAAATCAGCCACCATACAACAAGGCAAATATTTCTTCAACTACTTTTGAGATATCTAATCTGATGTTGTCTCATAAAACTAAAAAAAAATATATATATGCAAAATTTGTAGAAACTCAGTCTAAGCTAAACTGGGAAAAACAGAAAGATAGAAATAAGTTGTATTCTTATAGGGTGGGTACTAAATGTAGTCGAGAAGTGAAGAAGGACGCTGACTTTAAGGACAGTTAAAGTGTACTAAAGACAGATGAAGTTCACATAGTCCGCCTCCGTGGTCGTGTGGTTAAGGTGGATGACTGGGAATCACTGTAACCTTTCATAGATCTAATTACATGAAGAATACGTTATCTACCATAGTAGTCAAATTCTGAAACGTTTTACTCTTGATTATAAGAGAGATCACTTCTCCAAACTTTAAAAGATTTTTTAATTAAAGCAATTTTCATCAAAGTATATATATAAAGTAAAAGTAACCGAAATACTGTTGAAACGGATGTAAAGCTTACAATGAAGTTCACATAAGTATATTTTGGAATAATAGCTTATCTAGTTTGTGTTTTAATATACAAAATGACTTTGAATAAATACTTCCAGCTTATCTGTATAAATGAGGTGGTTGATACAATAAGGAATTATTTATTAACTTTACCAACCTGACAAAATTATGGAATGACATCAGCTGTGTAGTGGATTCTTCGTAGTTCATATCCGCTCTCAATACTGTAGGCGATGTAAAATTATCGACTAGCTCCTGACCTGTAGCACCATCTTTGTCCATCACATTGAAAATATACTCCATGTTACCCTGAGAAAAGAACGGAGAAAATTTTTATATAGCATGTGTATGAAACCATTATAAGTATTCAAAACGGAAGTGTTGTTTTAAGGTAGATTGTGACATGTTTATTATTGAACAGTCCTCAAAGATGTTTGGTTCAGAAGAAACCCTTTCCATGTCTTTTGTACGTAAGTGAAACATTTGGTACCGGAAACAATTCCCAAAAAATCTATGTCTGCCAACATTATTCAATTTAATCTTAAATGATTGAACTACATAACATATATATGATTCAATTCATCATACAAGTAGCGTTTAATGCGTTTAATGCTGAGTTTAAAGCGTCTAGTCACCTTTAAGATAACCAGGTTACAAAGTTACAACTTTATGCCTGATCCCTACAAACTGAATACATAACGAGACTTTGCATTTAACAGTAACTGCAAATTGATATCATTGATATTTTTAAAGAACAAGAAAACCACGTTAAAAAGCAAGTGATAAAGTAACATGTTGCTTTTACTATCATATTAAACTTAATGTGACAGTAAAAATAATTCATATTTTAGCTTTCAAATTTAGTTTGATACTATTTTATTGTTCTATGTACAAGTACACGTATAACATTTGGTTAGAAACAATTTAAATACATTTGACAAATGGATTGGGCCACGAGTTATAGCAACATCAGTAAACGGCCCTCTCCAATTTGATAAATATAAATGTAATGGCAAGATGGTTGTGAAGACGATTTTGTTTAACATAGAAACTAAGTAAAGTAAGACAAAAGGTCAGTTTTGGAAGAAGAGAAAATAAATGACAAGAAGAAAGATGTTTTAGAACACATAGGTATATCAGTACTGTCAAAAAAAGTACATGAGATAATGAGATAATATTTGTTAGAGTAAAAACAAGTAATAGAAGGATAAGAAAGAAACATTGGTGCAACCCACACATCTCCGCAATATGAACTCCGCCGCCGACAAAACACCCCGCCAAAATCCACAGCAGAATTAGTGGAGGACAATAGATATTTAGAAATTACCATTATTAGAAAACCTTCTAGTGTTCTTAATAAATGTTTGAACCTCGTTAAAGACCAGGGTATTTTGGACGTCATTTAGTGCGTCATTGCCAAATAGCAGTTTTGTTGTGCTGAGAGGGTGAAAATCTCTCGTGTTGCGGAAAAGCTCAATTCTTTCATTTGAATACAGTGTACATTTAAAAAAGTAATGTTCTGCATTTTCTTCACCGTGTCCGCATTGGCAAACAGGTGAATCTCGTAAATGATTGTAGAACAAGTCAGCAAATAAAATGCTGCAGCTATTTCTTATTCGGGCATGATGTACTGCAAAATATCTTTTACCTGATAGATAATAGCAAGAAACAGTTTTGAATTTAAATAGTGTTTTGAGTTTTCCTTTAAAAATTGAAAGAGAAGGAAGCTTTCAAATAACAATTCCATGATGATCAGTTAGTGTATACAATCGCAAAATAGAAAATAATTTTGAATATTCTTTTCTACGTCATCATACATTTGAAATATTTGAGCTTAATCACTGTCAATGAAGATCACGTTCACGAAAACGAACATAATTATGAAGTTTGATATATAAAGACGATAGCAATTGTATTGCGATAAATATAAAAAATATCCAATATTTTCTCATTAATAAGAATTGTGTTAAATAACAACAGTTGAATTTCAGCGTTTCTTTTGTCTTGAAATAAAAAATTGCGACGGAAACTTTTTAAAGCGAAAAACATAATCGTACATTCTAACACTATTGACATTTGCTCTTACATATGCGAAGAAGGATTTAAGCAAGATATCTATACAGAACCGGGTATATCACGCTAGACGTCCGGAACTATTTTTGGATTTCGATATTCAATCCCGCGTATTTTTCACACAACATTTACTGATGCGTTTGCATTGAAACGCTTGACTTGTCATTGTAATGAATAAAGTAGAGATATTTACAAAATCGTAGTTAAATTTACTACACTTCATACGCCTGCAATATCAGTAGCAACGACAATAAAATAAGACAAATAGTTTTGAAGGGGGGGGGGGGGGAGGCGGGGAGTGAATAACAGCCATCAGGTGCGTATATTATGGAAATGTCCAGCCTAACCGGGACTCAAGCTCGGGACAATTCGCTTACACAGCGAATGGTCACCCAACTAAGCTATCCGGCCGCTGACACATTTCTACCTAATGTCCTAATTAAGTCCGTAACCATGACATTAGGATGGAAATATATTTTACTTTGAAAGATACACCGTATCACATAACACGATTTGTAGTTCAAATGCTTCGCATTTAATCATTCAGACATTCGACCTTCGTGATTAAATCTCTAATTATTTGAACTCCAAGCCGTGATATATGATCCGGTATATCACTCTAAAGTTAAATCTGTTTCTTCAATATTACATGTTCAGGCCGTGTTAAAATTATTTAAACGGGACGCACGTGTAACTTGCTAAAAGAAAAATAATCAGATGAGACTAACTTTTGTATTTTTTTTTTCTACGTTCCAGTTTTAAGTCAATTCCTTTGGTGAATAGAACGTTTAGCGTTACGGAACGACACACACACAGACGTACTCGCCGGACGGCCGTGTGAAAGTTATCCGCTTATTAAACCTCTTAAACAATTCTTTAAGACCTGAAGGCAACTTTGACTTAATCGGATTAACGGAGGCAAAACTCAAAATGCTTAAGTTTTACTTAAGGCAAGCACTCAAACGTCGTCTACGCTTGCAGAAAAGGCAAGTAGAGGAGGGAGAAATTATTTCAGCGTGCTGCTCTCCTGTTTTTCGTGCTTGAAGCTGTACATATGAGTAGAATAATGCAGGTTTTACTGTATTACCGTTAAATGTTTACATAACTGGATTTACTGTAATATTCTCTTATACAAATGTATACTAGTATATATTAGTGACTCTTAACTGAATACTGTTACCCCACGTAACGTGCTAAATCCATATAGAAAAATGTTGTTAGAAATCAGATTTAAAAAGCTGAGAAATTCAAGCGTCAAGCTGGTATGCGTATTTTAATTGAAATTGATCTAAAAATTTCGAAACAAATAGAACAAAAACGTTGGCTGTATAGCTCTAGATCTACAACCGATAATTCTGGACGGTTTTTCTGAGATTTTTTGCTGCTTTAAGTGTCGTGTTGTGTTTAGGAAATAGATTTTACTTTTGAGTGATATACCGTATTGTATGGAGTTAGAGTTAGAATTTTATTTAGAACGATAAGACCGACCATTTTTATACGGTGTTTACTTACTAAAATAACCTGACATAGTTGCTTCATGTAGCTACATTTTTGTACATTGAAGATTAAGAAGATGTCCTACTAAACGCTCGTTTTGGATACATGTGTCAGAAGTAAATCTGCATATAACTGTAAAACTTACTATGCTAAACCATTACTGTACCATTTATTACAAAGATCCGCGGATCGTACAGCATACTTTTAAATTTCAATTTCATTAACCACATATTTTAGGTATAATGTTAAACATTTATGAGTTACCACTAATTAATAGTGCAGTCTTGTTAACGTTTCTGAAACTTTGCCTTTAGGAATGTTTTTGACTGATCGGCTGTTTCAGTTAAGATGCTATTTATACGCATTTCGCTTGTGGTAGAACGATCGTTTCCTGCTGCACATTCAGGACAAAGCTGTCCTCCTGATCTATACTAGCATATATCATGTTCGATTATTGTCAATACCGGTAAATAACTTCGACTATGCACGTCGTATGTTGTTTATTGGCTCAACTAAATGCAGTTAAATGAGGAAGATATTATAACATTTAAAGACAGGGCCAATAACAAAATCCGTGGCCAATATCACTTATTGGACGGGTTCAATAAAAGATTCCTGACGAAAGATTGGACGCTGCCGAGAAGTCTGAGCATTCCGATAACTGAAACGTTCAGATGTTTAGAAAGTGTGTAAACCTACACGTTTTTTAAAGGTCATTTCAATCTAAAAAAAAAATGATGTTGCTTATGATTAAAAAAAGGAATAGGTCAATAAATGTTACGAAATATTCTACCAGTCATGTCTTCAATTTTTGAAAAGGGCTTACAGCTAGTGGTGCCGTCTTATATCATTATAACCAATTTTTTGTTGCATTTTATACAAATGTACAAAGTTCCCTGGAACCATGTCAAATATGTTTTTGTATACGACCATTATTGTATGGTTAGGGGGGTTTAACCTTCTATCATAGCACATGTAAGAGCATAAAGATATCAAAAATATGTTTTATTTATACTAATTAATTTCTTTTCGATTGCGAAACAAGTTCTTACAACTTTGATTAAACGCTCTCGAGACCCATTTCAGATGAAACAATCAACCTCGGAGAGAGAGAAATGTGTGACACGATTCCCTCGGGCTAGGAATGGTGTATAAAATGCAACAAAACTTTTTGTTGTAGTGGTCTTCTCGTAGCCGAAACAATTGTTCAAACATTTATGATAGGTATGACATTTTATCATATTTATTTCGCTATCATGAACGTCATCATTTGTTTTGTTTCTTGTTAAGAGTCCGAAAAGACCTATCGAAAATTGTAAAGATTTACATACTTTCTACATGCAATAAGATGAAGATTTTGACGAATGCAATTCTAGCTTTTGCCAAGTGTTACCTTCACAGTTTGTGAGAACCTGCGAGAACTTCTGAAATTGTAACGCAAAGTGTCGCTACTGCACGATATGTTAATAGAAACGGTTTTATTTAGCGCAATTGCTCATTTATATATTCATGCATAAAGGTTAGGATCAGGTTAGCTTGCCTGGACCTTAACTTCCTTTCAAGAAAATAAGTATCAGGTAAAAGGAGATGTAACATACCGGCCGCCAGTGATTCCATACAAAGGAATGAATGATGGTATTGTCATGTGAATGTGTAAAGGAATTCATATTATTGAGAATCCTGGTTGTAGCTGTGGGCCCATTACAGCGTCCGTTGCCAATACTGAAAATAAGAAATCGAAATGATTTTAATATAGCTGTAATCAACTACAGTGTTGTTATATCATACTGTAATGGTTACCGATAACAAAATATTCCAAATGTTCATGTAGCCTTTACAAACATAGCAACTCAGTCACACTCAAGCTCATAAAAATACAATTGTTATAGACCAAATTAACTGAAATGACTGTCTTCCACAGAGTTATCTGAGCGTTTGCACAAATACAGTTGGTATACATCACTGCTGTGAACTATCGTTGATTTCTGGTCTATGGTTGCTTTGAAATAGCGCAGACAAAATTTACTGAAAAAGAAATTAAAAGACCGTAACTCAATGAAAATAACTGTAGCGCATCAGGCCAACGATATGCAAAAATAGGCTTGGTTGCGATTAGTTTCGTTACGTTTCATTGATTTCCCGCCTTTGGTTGCTATTAAATAACGTAGACAAAATCTGCTGAAAAATCAAAGGGCCATAACTCAATGAAATATTATTCGAGCGCAACATGCCGACGATATGCACAAATAGGCTTGGAACCAATCATTCCTGTAAAATGATATTGGTATCTGGCCAGTAATTGCAGAGAAATTGCACTGAAGAAATATGCACAGATGGACACAAGGACGGACGGACAGAGTATACTCCCTTAAACATTTAGCAAGCCTAAGTAGGCTTTAATGCATATAGTAGTGACAATACAGACTTTATCAATGACTGAATTTACCTAAATTCGTCTTGGTAATCTACATGTACATGGTTTTGTATGAAAGTGTTTGGTCGAATACAGTAGCATCACAATAAATGATATCTCTTTATATATCTGTAATTATGATATTTCGAAATTCTATGTAATATGAATTAATTCAAGGGTCATATTGTCCACTTACCCTCCAATACACATGATGAAATAAGAGTCACAGGTATCCGTGCTGCTACATGCTGTTTCATTTATGCTTTTTTCGCAACACTTTCTCTGTGACTTCAAGTTTGTGCCGTGAAATGAGGTTCCACTTGGATTGTCATACTGAAGAATTTGTACCTGGATATTCACATGACCGTCGCCGGAAATAAACTGAAAATTAAAGAAATACGTCAGCAATATCACACTGCGATTAAACCTCTTTCAAAATTCCTCGTAAAATATGATTATCGCTTCAGCCAGAAGTGTGCATTCTACAGCAATATCTTGTTGTTGTTGTTGTTGGTGTATAGGTAAATTCCAACTGAATTTCCCATATTAATTTTTCACAGTAACTGTTAAAAATTGCTGATAGCTTGGTCGCAATATCCAAACTATTTACATGTCAGTTTTGTTTGTAGGCCCGCTGTGATACTTTGTATCACAGTTTTTCTTGTCCACACTATTGAGATTTTACAAATTAACTCCATCTCATATCTCGGATGATGGAAACCTCTGTTATATATAAGAATCACAATTAGCTGAGAATACTCAGGTACCACTGTCGTTAAATACCAAACAAAACTGTCAAGGTTACCTGTAACATGTATAACAGAAATAATCCACCAAACAGTGTCTTCCTGTTAGTCACCATTTTGACATCATTCAGTGAAATGTGCTAGTAACTTCTTTATCAGTATTCTTAATGT